>JXSR01S050269.1:71901-87187 GCA_000969725.1 Ophiothrix spiculata
CTTGGTCACAATAATCGTACGATCAGCTTACGAGCAGTGTTTAGTCCATCTAATAGGACCACGCGACGCCCTCGCTGCTCGCTTTACTCACTGCATAATACTGCTCGTGGTCTGCATAACACTGCTTGTAAGCTGGTCGTACGATTATTGTGACCAAACTCTTATGCTGTGCAGTTTATTATATATTTTCTCTTCAAGTTATTATTATTATTATTATTATTATTTGATAACAACTTAGGTCATACTCTCTTTGTCATTATGTAACAAAGACCCTACTCTTGTATTTTGGGATGACTCTTTCAGGCCTCATTGGAAATAACTCTCTTTCTTACCGATACCCTGAATAGACTCTGAATAATATTTAATTGTGCATATTTCAGTATTATGCGACCTTAACAATTTCCGCGTTTTACACTAATTTTCGCTTGCGCTTGAGCTTTCGCTTCCGCTTCCGCTTTCGCTTTTTACACTAAGCCACAGCACAAGGGGAAAATAAATAGATAAATAAAATGACCTAATATATGTACTAAAATCAATTTCTTCCCTTTGTTTTTAAGGTTCATGAATCCAAGATGTCTTGCAAAAATGTTGCTTGCGTAAGTAAGAGCTGTATTTATTTAAAAAGAAATTCTTTTTAAAAGACAACGGCGCTTATTTATTTTATTTTAGATATTGAAATCTATGTGTACATTGTCTCGTTTGTATAAATCTTTGATTGATATGACGTAAATTTCAGTCATTTGCATTGAGCTTTCAAGTTGACAACCAATTCAACCTACAACAACAACAGTAGTGTACAGATTTAAAATCCCTGCAAATATATCACGTGGATAGTGGATAACATTTGACTAAAGTGAGTTTTGAAAACGAAACTCTTCACAACCTAAAAACTTTTATATAAAGTGTTTAAATATCAACCTCTATTTTGCTTTAACCATATTTTGTATCGACCGTTACACTGAAACAGTTACAAACAGAACAATCTATATCATATAAACCGTGTTTGCTTTATTTTGGCACATAGTGTTATGTTTCCTCTAAAATCGAATTCTTCTGGAAAAGCATTCCCATTTTATTTAATTACATCCTCCATACTCCTACTAAACAATATTAATCCGCACTAAATCCATTACCGTTAAAATCCCCTACCTAAATCCTGTACATGTTTATTGTTATAACCCTGTGATGATATTCTCGATAGTTATATATCATACAAGGTATAAACAGCCGCCGTGGTTTTACTTATCAAATCATTCAGAGAATATAATCGTTTAATTTCGCGTTGGCTTTGTTGTTTTTACTTTTTTAAATATTTCATATTGGTCACAGTAATACTAAAAGGCAAAGGCAATCAGAAAACAATGTAACTTTATAAAGAGTGTACGCTTTTACAATACACGAGACTTGGCCTTGGGTCAGAAATAGATCTATCAAATATTTTGGATTTGTTACATATTAACTACAAAAAATTGAAAAACAAGTATTTTTGCTAAAGTGGCTTTACGTATATATGAAAGGCCTATATCTAATACAAGGGAATTTTCGTACGCCTATGTTTCATTTCATTTTGCGTTTGAATTTTGTTAAGAAAAGTTCTTGTATTTTGCTATTTATGGAAATACATTTTGATTATGTTGTAGTTTTATTTGTATATTTCCCTTGTTTGTATGTCCTATGAACCAGAAGAAGGAAAGTTTAGTTTCCGAAAGCTTGTACAGTCCATGTACTGTCCAAAGGTGGCGGAAACCGCCTCAAAAAAGAAAGAAAACAAAAGAAAGAATATCGAAATTTTCATTTCGTTTTGATATTTAAATGTTATAAAAGAATAAAAAAAAATCCTCATTTCAGATGTTATGTAAATTGTCAGTAAAAATTTGCTATTTTTGCGCAAACTTCAAGATTTTTTAACAGTTTGTATCTGAAAGTAGCCGATTTGACATATTTGTTTTTCGCGCTACACGCGCTTTACAATATATCATAATTTTCCTGCGACCATTTTTGCTCAAAAAAAATTGATTAAAAAAACTTGCCGTCCCCCCTAAAATTGTTACCTTCCGCCACCGCTGGTACTGTCACTTTTGTGAATTATCCGTTTCTTGTTTTTCGCTGTTTGGTGAGTTTGTTATATTTTGTTTGTGCATATATTAGACCTTAAATTGTTAGCATTTTTTTCATTATATTCTCTAACAAGAAATTTGTTGAGAACTCTGGGAATGTCGTATACAGGAAAAGAGTTATGACCGCTAAATAACTACAAAATCATGATTTTTATGGGTTTTGTTTAATTATCCTCTATAATATAAACACAATTAAATTTACCACCAAATTTATTACTTTTTCATTGCATCCTTCAATCAATATTTGTTTCATTTTGATACAACATTCTCTAACAAGATCTCATTATGTAAAGTTGGTTGATAAACATGCATATGTACTTTATTTTTCACCCTGTATAAATTTTACACACCCTTTTTAATAACGTTTTTGTAGTAAAAATATAAATCGATGAAAAGTAAGCTTTTCATCAATTTATAATTTTGTTGGTCTGAACTTAACACATTAAAAGTCACAACCCGTTGAATGCAAAGTGACATGGTTTAAATGTTTTAATGTGAAATACAAAATAGGACCAATTTGTGATTTATGTCCTTTTACAATCAGCTACCAGCAAATACAAAGCTAGCAATTATGTGACACGTTTACAGTCAGTCAGTCAGTCAGGAGAACTGAATGGAGTCTACGACGGTAGCGATGTCCGTCTAAGTTTTTTAGTTTTACCATTTTCCCAAAATAAGGAAAATATTCACCACTGACAAGAGCAACATCACCAAATGCATTGGCAGTGTGCATAGGAAGAAAAAAGTACTTGTGATGTATCAAAACGTCAAGCGTTACTATGGCTCATCTCCTGTATAATTGTACCATGAATAACACATTCACTTCCTGTATAATTGTATCATGAATAACAAATGTAAAATGTAAGCACTGTACATGCGTTTTATTTATATGTAGATGACTATTAATCCTCTTTCTTAAGACAGACAATGCAATGACCTTATAAATTGTTTCCTCTATAAACGAAACTATGAGATTAATTTGTTAAAACAAAGTTTCTTGACAAATTAATCTCTTTGTTATGGCTTTTAAACAAACCCTATCTATTTGTCGGTGATAGAGATGATAGTTTCATTTAATTGAAATCATTGAAGGTTTTTTTTAAATGAAGTAATGTTTCCTGCATAATGCATTTATGACTCTAAGGGGTCTTCAAAAACAGAGAAGATCCGCTTTGACATAGACTCTTAGGCAAGATAAATAACGACAAACGACTGCTTCTACGCAATATTCATTTAAATTTATTTTATTGTTGCTATTTTAAATTTTGAAGTAGTAAAGTCTATCCATACGTAAAGAAATTAAAACGAACACAATGATAGACATCAAGGTAAAGTAGTTTTATTCTGAAATCATTCCGAAGTTACCGTTACCTATGGTTAGACCATTATCAAATTTTAATTCATGTCTGAATAAAACTACATTTTATATTTCTCGATGTAAATGTGGTAAGCGGATGATATTTTTTATAGTACACTGAATATAATAGAACCACTTTAGCGATTCAAAGATATGATTTCCATGCTAAGGAAATTAAACATAACAGCTTGCAGCACTTTAAGACATTTGCATAAAACATGGAAATATAATAAGATAATATTAAATTGAATTAAGTGCGTGTTGTATATTCATATTTGCAATAGGAATCACTATTTGCAGACGTGTATACCGCCTAATAATTGGTGCACAATATAAATATTAGCTAGTGCAGATGAGACTTGTACAATTGACACAAACGAGATATCGGTTTAAAATGCATTTTGTAACTATATGCAATAACATGTTCAATATATTTTTTTCATTTCGATTTAGAAGAAATAAAACGCTTCATATCGAGTATTGGAAGTTTGAATGTAAAACTTAAAACAGGAAAGGAGAAATGGTTGAGCTAGTTTTGTTGTCATTTGGTGTTATTGTTGTTTTTTATTTTGCTGCTATCGCCGTTTTCGTAGTAAAGCTGCAGGCTCATTCCAGTGAAAATGAAACTTTTTTTTACTTCAAGCAAAAAAATCAGCTTTTTTATTCGTCCAGATAAACAGATTTTTCAGTCATACGTTTGCTAATTGGTACGTGAGAAGTATTTTCTAAACAGAAATTGTAAAAGTGTTTCTATCCGTGCATGAATGAGAACATTTTTAATTCAAAAAGTCACAAACGTTACCAAAAGGTTAACAAAACGTTGGATTAAAAGAAATCCTGACGATAGAATTTTCTACCACTTTTATGATATTTTTTAAACATGTTACCCATCATCTTAACTGGAGTAACAAACATTTTCGTCAGGATTTTCGTGCTATGTCACAAACGTTATCGAACGTTACATTAACTTTATGCAGTATTTTGGTAATTAATTTAACCTTTAAACACCTACATATGTTGGTCCCATCAGTGAGCATCGTTATCAACAAAAAACTTGTGGATAAAATGTTTATGCTAGGTTCTGTGGCCATTTTAAAGTGAAATGTTTCAATTTTTCGGTTTCAAACGTTACTTTGGGATCGCCTGCAAATGAATATCAGTATTCTAACATGTAAGAGAGGCAATTATTGTTTTAACATGACGATATGAAAGTGTTATTAATAAATACATCTCGTCTTATTAAAGGTCACAATTTTTACGAAACATTTTAAACACTGATTGTTTTATTCCAAGTGTATTAAATAATTCTTTCTGTTCTTCCTTAACTGCTAATTGTGTTGATACAAACCGTGTAATAATATCCTCTAAGTAGGTTTAAACTATTTAGTAGGTCAATGAGCTTCTTATTTTCTAAGAGAATAAAAAAACATTGATTTGCTGTTATGAATCAGATAACATTAATTGTTCCTTAAGTGTTTCAATTGGTTATTAACATAGATTATACTATATTAAAGCATATCATTCTTGAATTTTAGAACTTTTCTAGCAATTTTTTTAACTTTTACCTGTTTCTCTCTCCCACAAAATCGCCTTCTTCAAGTCGGTCTTACTTAATGTAGCTATAAAGACGTAAGGCCTTGTCAGTTAATTTTCCTAATTTTGGTATATATCGATAAAAGACAGACTCTTTTAAGAGCTTAAAAGCTTCTATATACGTCAATATTTTCGCTATTTAATGTTAACACTCGAAAATCGCGAAAATAAAAACCAAACTTTCTACTATACAGTATACAATAATTGTACTCTATACTACCAATTTATGGATGTGGAAATAAGGATTGATACCCCCACGGGCCCGCCTTTGCACGCTTCATTACAAAAAGAATTGGGTAGACAGAATTAAAATATACGATATACACTTTTACTTATCCAAGGGTCAAGGACGTTAGGGAGTTCTGCTGTAATAATGTTCCATTAACGAATGAGATTTAAAGTCAGGTGGCATTGTTCACACAACAGACACTTGATTGGGTACCTCTTATTGAACATGTATATACAAATGTCAACATAATTAGCTGCTCAATAAAAGTGTGTCGTACATTGTTAAAATTATGAAATATATCGACACTTCAGAATTACCCTTTCATAAGACATACGTTTGTGATAAATGGACTGATGAATTTTTGAAATAAAATCAGATTACCGATATATAGCACACTTTTAACTGGAAACCTAAAATATATACATATATGAACATCAGTCCGGGTATTTGTATGGAACATATTGTATATTAAACCTTACACTTTTTTAAAAAGTAATAGTTGCAGTTTTTGGAAATAAATGAGATGGATATCATTACTTGTAATATCTCAATATTGGAGTGAAAGAAAAACCTCACTATTTGTTTGTAGAGTGTCAGTGTATAGCACGTCATGTTTTGCTTCAAAACATGATATTTACCACAAAACCAACAGATATGATTGGCTTAGCATATCTTTAAGTGGTGCATTCGTCTTAAATAAGAATTGAAGTTAATTTGCTACAAACTGCACATTGTCACGATAAAGCGAAACAGAAACTGGGAAAAAACTCGTGTCACATACTGGCTCTCTAGTTTATTTCTTTTTTTTTTTAAATAATACAGGTATGCCCTTTCTCCGGTATCTTACCAATTTGACTTTTGAACTAATATTATACATTAGTCGCTTTATAAAGA
Organism: Ophiothrix spiculata; assembly: GCA_000969725.1. NCBI lineage: Eukaryota > Metazoa > Echinodermata > Ophiuroidea > Amphilepidida > Ophiotrichidae > Ophiothrix > Ophiothrix spiculata. Next base: position 78,092 of record JXSR01S050269.1, read on the forward strand.
CCATATTCCAAAACATCAGAAAATTGATGAAGTAGTATATTATAATTTATTATTTTCCCGTTAAACTAAGGAGAGCTCAGTCCAACAAATTCAAAATGTTCAGCAAAATTATGAAATAAATCCCCATACATAACCAGATTACGATATCTCTTTCAAGTACAAAATTGAAGAAAAAGAATTCAAATCTGTTTTGGTGTTATTGCTATCGAAAAACTTCAAGATATAACTTGATTGGAATTTCATTATTTTACTTGCAGGTGCGAGACGATTGAAGTGTCAAAATTAATCTGCGTTTCTGATTGCATATCATGAGAATAAGCTTACTATCATTTTATCGTACTTGCCAAGAAACATTAGACTAAAATGGTTAACAATGCTGACAATGTGGATGAATCAACTTTTCAAACGTCTCAGTAGATCATGTTAAAACTTAGTCAAATGTTGGTTTTTTTAATATTAATATGTTCTGATGTTGAAAAAATAATAATTAAGATAAAGTGGTTTCTTGCTTCTGACTTGCCTTCAGATTATTTTGTTTACTTTCTATGTTAAACTAATACGACAAACAAATGCTGCAAAGGTGTGTCGGATCGTATCAATTGCCTTTAACCCTCGTCAACCTAAGGGGTCATCGCCGATTGTTCCAAAACGCAAAACAAAGTGACCCCAGGCATCTAAGTAGTTGTTTTTACATACTTTGCGGTCATTTTGATGGAAAAAAAGTCGGGGGTACCACCTTAGGTTGGGGTAGGGTAAGCCGTCAAAGTCCGTGGGTAGGGAGGGGTAACCACCCCCTATATAAAAGTCGCCATTTTGAAAAGTATCTGCATGCTAACAAGCTTGTACAGAACATGTAAGAACTACCATTTCCTTTATTCATTTGCAAAAACCCCGATGAAAATCCGATATTTAGATCTTTTGTAGCGAATTTTTGAATTTCTTTCAATTTTCGCCGAAAATCATATTTCTGCGAAAGACCAGTTGTTTTAACGTTTTACCCAATCAGGAATATTCTGAAACAACTAGCGTTATTGTGGTACTTCTTTTGTTCTGTATACTTGTCTTCTAGGTAACAAATCAAAAATGCAAGCACTGTACCAGCTATTTACTTTAATGCCTTTGAATATATAAACTATAATACACAGTTGCTCATATACACGGCTGCTCATATAGTTGGAATAAAATTATTTTTACCACTTTTTTATGTAAAGGTCAATTTGTTATGAAAATATCTGGAAACTTATGTTGCTTTTGGTCAGATTTGATAGGTAATCTTGTTGGGTGTGAAATGGAACTCCGAATGTGATCATTTTTCGCATGTACTGGTAAGGGGGCAACAACAAATGTGTCAAAAACGCGATTTTTAGGTCAAATTTGATTTGACCCCGCCTTTGACCCTGGCACCTATATACAAAACTTCCTTCAACACCCCTCAATTTACAAAAATGACCATTTCATTGTGTGCATAAATATCCATAAAAGATGCCCGTAAACAAACTTGATTTTGAACCTTTTCTGCGCAAATGTCAATAAACAATGCAAGCTGTGGTTGATTTTTTCAACATCCACGAACAAATTACCATAGTTTACGAATATTTTTTTTTTCAAATTTCAAATCGTTTTGGTCCACCCTGTACATATGTCGTTTTCTTACCAAGGTATTTTTGTAATATTTGTTATGAAGAGAGGTTAAGTACTTCCAGTCAAACTCAAAAAGTTCTAAATTTTGCAATGTTAACGAGTTTCTTGGTCCTCCACATGCCCGTTAGTGGTCAAGGGGGGTCCATATGGACCCACAACCGAAAAAACACTTTCGCGAAGGAATTTTACGTTGAAACTCTTGTCACAGGTAAAGTACTTCAAAAGACCTAAAACAAAGAAAACAATTTGAAAATCGGACAAACCGTTTCAAAATGGCTGCCAAAACAAATTTTGTGTTGTCGCATCAAAATTTTCCCGCCAAAATTTTGAAAACTTACTTCCCAATGGGATCTTCAATGCAATTTGGCTCATATTTGCAGTATGTAAGTACAAATACTTTCCTGAAATAAAATTTGGAAAAAAAGTTGTTCGGTTACGATTTTATGGGCAAAACAAATTTGAAGAGCGCCCTCGAAAATGATAATTTATGCTTATTAGCATGGGAAGGGATGATTCGATTTTGCCACCAAAGGAAGGGTATGGTAAAGTTAGACAATTACATAGAAGGGCGATGAAAAGATTACTTCGCGTTTTTGCGCTGACGCGCAAAAAAACAAATGTTGGGTCAATATAAACCCCCCCTTGACCACTTAAGTGTTAATGCCATGCACATATTTTCTTTAAATGGCGCCTTTTTTGAAGTGCTATGCACCTCTCACTATTACCTTCCAACTTTGACCGGACACTCTGACCACCATGTACGTGGTACCTACAATAAGTTTTGTTTCGTTAAAATTACCGCAAGGATAAAATCAAAATTACACGAAAACCTTAACCTTAGGTCATATTCGTTTTCGTTTCTATGCAGAATAATCCGTTAGGGCGGGAGATAAGGGGTAACACCTTCTGCCTGATAGCTTGGAAGATTGTATGCTTTAAAAATCAAAGAAATGGGTCATTCCATGATTTTGCCTTCATAACCCGGTTCTGATCATAAAATTGGATTTTCTGAGGTTTGCAAAACACCTTTCCTAATGATTTTGGTATGAAATCGTAGAGATTTCAAAAACCTTCAAAATAATACCAAACTTTGATGAATTGTAAAATGTTTACATAGCTATTTTTATCAAAAACATGCAAAAATTACTCGTTTTTTGGTGAAAAAATGTGACATTGTAAGAGGATGATGAAAAAAAAGTGATTTTAGATATTTTTCTGACATTAAACTTGTCATTTTATTGGTCAAAATGGAAGTTTAGTACTGTATAATTAATAATAAAATGACAATTCACATAGAAATGTGTGTGTTTTATTACACACTTAATGCAAAAAACGGTAGGGTGTTATGATATAGATAATACAATTATGTACATTTTTGCAATATTTCATTTCCGATATGTCATGTTTTAGCCCCACTAGGTCACAATTACAATCAAACAGAATATGTAGGTTTCCCCATTTATTTTTCTGTATGATTTCTATAATTCCTTGTATTTCTCATTTAACATATACTGGATACATTAACTTTTATTCTCCTTAACGATGTAACCTTTATTGTAAAACAATTGCATTGATACAAAGCTTATCACATTAAAGGTCAATGAGATTGTTATTTCCAACGAAAATAGAATCCCAATTTTCTGTAGGACTTGATGATGTGTTAATCTATATATAACTTGAACAAGGTTTATTTTTCAGTATGATTTCTATAATTCCTTGTATTTCTCATTTAACATATACTGGATACATTAACTTTTATTCTCTTTAACGCTGTGACCTTTATTGTAAAACAATTGCATTGATACAAAGCTTATCACATTAAAGGTCAATGAGATTGTTATTTCCAAAGAAAATAGAATCCCGATTTTCTGTAGGACTTGATGATGTGTTAATCATGATATAACTTGAACAAGGTGAAATCTAAATTTCAAATGAGGAAATATATGATAGCAATTATCGCAACCCACAGGTGCACACAAGTATATTATTAAAGAAATCTCCTGCAATGACAATGTTCCGTTCATTTTTCGAACGGCACAAATCTACCATAAGTGTGACCCGTCATAGCGAACGGTACCTTAAGGTCGGTATAGTAAATTACGACATACAGTCCATTGAAGCTGAGCATAGTCAAAAATCACGTCCAAGGTCGAGTTTCTAATTTCATCAGAAACGTTAGCTTTGAAGTGTATTCTATCATATTAATCAGGTTCCAACACCCAAAACATAAGACAAATGTTTTAAAAACCGAGATAAAAATCCTTTCTCCATTCAAGTTTTACCAGTACAGAAACTTTAAACTTAATTTTTTCAGAACTATAGTTTTCATGTAGGTTTCTTTTTCTTTGTTTGGCTTTTATCTTATCTTTGGTGGAACGTTGTTTACAACAGTCACGTGTGTGCCAATAAAAACGCAAGATGTTTTGTGATTTTGTTTCTGAGAGAATAAGGTTACATTTAACAGAAACAAGTATAAAATGTTATTGTACATAATCTCAGCTTCAAGCAGCTATTTGTTTCGTAAAATTTGAACATTTAATTCTAAAGTTATTACAAGTTCTGTGAAGCCCCTAAAAATTGGGTTGGTCCGATATCCTGATCTCAATTTTTATGATAAGTAACCAAATTAAGATGGCAATCAATACATTTTATGAAGTTAGTTCCTATCCAGATGAAAACTTCTATCACTTACTTGCATTTTTTGTTAAGTGTTATATCAAAAGCTCATTGAAAGTATCCCATCAAGCCAAAAGGATGTCAGAATAACTTTTACAATTGTAAGAAATAATAATTTCATTTAATTTCTCTCCCAACTTTCATGTTCAAAGTTTCTCCAAACCGGGATGTTTAAGTCTGTTTCTGAATGTCTGACACGATGTGGACCTTGATTTTAAAATTTATTATGATACGCAATGTAATTTTCGCTCCCAAATTACAACTGCAGCTACTGCCTCCGAGTCTCGCATTTTATCTAATCATTTTTATAATAAAAGCTTAATACGAAAGCCCTTAATTTTTTGATTTTATTTTAGAACTGACAATTGTGAGTACCACAACTAAAACCAGGAAAGTTGAGACCGCTAAAACTAAATTTCATAGTTGCTTAATAATTGCTAATAATTCTTTCTTCAGATCGAGCACCTGTTTTGTTTTCAATAAAAATAATTGACCAATAATATTTTTGAGCCAAAAAATTAGTTTAATGGGTTGAAATCAGTTTTAATGGTGCTAATGTCCGGGATGCATATCAACCTGGGTTAACATACTGAACTTATCCGACGATCACAAATCGGACACGGTTGAAATTTGTGCTACATTTTTAAAATGCTGTATCTCCGGACAGGGATATCCGACTTGGATGAAGGAGAGAAGCTCTATTTTAATATCATTGATGATTTGATGAGAAAAAGGGCCTCCTTATATTTTAAATATTTTTGTTTTCCAATCTTGCGTTTTTATTGGCACAGACCAATGTAATCCCCAATTACGATTTTTATAACACATATAAAGAAACTAATGTCATTTTCAGTAATAAATAGAAATGATAGAAATGTATTGTACAGATCAATGTTTAAGAAAATGGTTAGGGAGTTGCAGTGGAGCACTGTTTCAAGTTTCAAGTGCGTTTTGGTTCTTTTCTCAATCAGCAGAGCTTCACCTTTGATTATAGTTGTCTGAATAAACTATTCAGTTTGTCACATTATCTTCAAATATAGAGTGAGGTGCAGAATTGTGGGTTTTTTCCCCAAAAATATCCCCATTCAATGACAATGTTCAGTTCATTTTGTTTTTTTCAAGAACGGCGCAATTCTAAAATAAATACAATACCGCACTTCGATGCAAATGTGTGGTTGTAAAAAGACAACCTACCCATATTTAGAATGACTGAAGTTGGTTTTATTGAACTCAATACATTCGTTAATCACTGAAGATACTCAGTGAAAATATCCTTTAATTAATGCTTGTTTTATCATTACATCAATTTTCTATCGATGAACTCTGGTGTAGCAATCACGAAAAGTCATTGTACTAATTAAATGTTAAACAACAACCCTGTCCCGCGAGGAAAAAAAATCCTCGAGATTGACTTAAGCCAACTAAAATGATGAATAAATAATTTGCATAAATATCGTCTATGTATTCCTGCTTTATCTTCAGTCTAATAATGACGGGAAATAACATGATTAAAGATATAACAGGGATATTTAAAATACTGCTATTGCGTATATGCTAAGGTTTGTTATAGAAAAGAAAACATTACGGCGCCGTTTGCAATCGTAAAACTTTAAAATATGGTTAATCAACATTTAGAATGCCAGTGTTTTACTTGCAGATGCAAGACAATTTAGGTGTTGAAATAATCTTCGTTTCTGATTGCGCTACATTTCAAATCACTAACTATCATAAAAAAAAACAATTATATTCAAGAATGTGACTCCTTTCTTATTGCTTTTTGGGATCAGACCAAGTTATATACAAGAAAGTAAATGTAAATTGATTTGGTTCATTCAATTTTAATTCATCGAGCAAACAATTTTAAAAAATACCAAATCGACCAAAAAAGATCAAAGACAGTAGTGTTTAATGTTATGTTGATTTTAAAGAAGTTGAAATTCATTGCTTAAACAATATTCTAAATAATTTGATTTTGTAGTTGAAGTTATCATAAAAAGCTGTTATACCATTTTTTGCTCTAATTAAATAGTCCACACCTTATTATTTCGCTCAATGCATTGAGAAAACGATGATAACTTTGACGCATTAATACGTCAAGCGTTATAATGCCGTTCTTTCTGAATAATTGTATCATGAATAACAAATGATAAGGTAAGCGCTGTACCTGTTATTTTCTTTGACGGCTATGAATATTTAAACTATATATCCTGTTTTGAAGACAGACGAATTCATTAGCTTATAAAATGCTTCATCTATAAACAGACATGATAATGTAATTTAAGCACCCAAGATACTTTCACAAACGGAAGCCGTCAATGTGATTTTCTAGATGAAGTAATGTTTTTCTGCATAATGTAATTTATGGATCTGAGGCGTCTTTTCAAAAAGAACACTCACTTTGACATAATTATCGTCTTTACAGATGATAACATAGAGTTAAGACACGTTATTGTAAGTGGTTGTTTCCGTGCATATTCATCAGGAATTTTATTTTTGTTGCTACTTCGATATTTGAAGTAGTTTTCATTCGTTTGCAATTCAGTGCTTAACAAAATTAAGGACATCTTTATTGACATAAATGTGAAAAAGCAACCCGCATGCACATGTTCTTTGTCTACGGGGGAGGTTGTGTGGGTGGCTCAGACGGGTTTTTCTACATTGTGCGGGAGGTGGGCTTAAAGGCTGAAATTGTTAGAAGAGGGCCGGTATAATGAAATACAGCATCCGTGTGACTGACTGTACTAGCTACTATTCAGTTGTGTAGAACGTACTTGTACATGTGCGATCAATGAATCATTGATTGCAACTTATTCCGTGTAGTTCAATTAGACCCGGACTCCTGGTTATGGGAGACAAACAGTCTTATTACACCGGTTTCAAATGATTATTGACATGGCTTAACGGGTACAATTGACTATAATTCTTAATTTTCATAACTGACAGACCGTTTTTGAAAAATTTAAACTGTTTGTGATGTTTAGATCACTGATTTCAATCTGCAACCATATTCAACAATGTAAAAATAGCCAAAATGTTGTTAAAATGCTATCTTAATATAGACGGAACATTTAAAAATCGAAATCATGTGTCAAAGAAATACTACGTTTGATTTCTTTCATAGATGTGGTAAGTAGCTAATATTCTTTACTGTACAGTGAATTCAGCATAACTACTTTAACGATTCAAAGATATGATTTTCTATGTCAAGGAAATTAAACATAAGAGCCTGTAGCACTTTACGAAATAAAGTAAAGATAAATCACAGGAATATAATACGATTATATGAAATTGAATTAAGTACGTGTTCTGAATTCATATTTGCCTTAACAATGCACTGTTTGCAGACATGTAAACCACTTAATTAATTATCGGCACACAAAGAAAGCGTAGTAATACATGTACATTCGGCGTTTATGTTACGGGTTTTGAGGCATTTGAATTTATAGTATCTTGTAATGGATTGCTCAAGTGCCAAAATGATTAGTTTTTAAACACGTTGGTAATTGAACACACACACCCCCACACACCCCTCCACCCCTACACACACACTAATAAATGAAAAAGAGTAACATTGTTCACTAGTAAACATTTTGAACACAAAAATGTTTGGTTCAAAAGGCTATGATTTTATTGTCCAGTTCGGGTAATCGGTCTGCAGATTTTGTACCCGGATAAGTTCATGACGGGCGGATGATAACACAAAATAGGACCAATTTATGATTTATGTCCACTTACAATCAGCTACCAGCAAATACAAAGCTAGCAATTACATGGTAGTGTCTCATTGTGTGACACGCTTACAGTTAGTCTGTCAGGAGAACTGAACGGAGTAGCGATGTCTGTCTTGGTTTTTATGTTTTACCATTTTCCTAAATAAGGAAACTTTAAAAGCAACATCATCAAATGCATAGGCAATGTGCAAAGGAAGAATAAAGTACTTGTGATGTATCAAGACGTCGAGCGTTACTATGGCTCATCTCCTGTATAATTGTACCATGAATAACACATTCACTTCCTGTATAATTCTATCATGAATAACAAATGTAAAATGTAAGCACTGTACATGCGTTTAATTTAAATGTCGATTACTATTAATCCTCTTTCTTAAGATAGACGATGGAATTACCTTACAAATTGTTTCGTCTATATTCAAACTTTGAGATTAATTTGTTAAAACAGTTTCTTGACAAATTAATCTCTTAGGGATGGCTTTTAAACAAACCCGATCTATTCGCCGATGATAGAGATGATGATATCATTTAATTGAAATAATTTAAGGGTTTTTTTTAGAAGTAATGTTTCCTGAATAATGCATTAATAATGAATCTGAGGTGTCTTAAAAACAAAAAAGGATCCGCCTTGATGTAGACTCTTAGGCAAGAGAGATACCGACAAAAGACTGCTTCTACGCAATATTCATTTAAAGTTATTGGTATTGTTGCTATTTTAAATGTTTAAGTAGTAAAGTCTATCCATACGTAAAGAAATTAAAACAAACACATTGATTTAAAGGTGATAAGTAGTTTTATTCTAAATTCATTCCGACATTACCGTAACCTATGGATAGACCATTATCAAATTAAAATTCATGTCTGAATAAAACTACATTTTATATTTCTCGATGTAAATGTGGTAAGTGGGTGATATCGTTTATAGTACAATGAATATAATAGAACCACTTTAGCGATTCAAAGATATGATTTCCATGCTAAGGAAATTAAACATAATAGCCTGCAGCACATATACAAAAAACATGGAAATATAATAAGATAATATAAA
>JXSR01S050269.1:118820-139072 GCA_000969725.1 Ophiothrix spiculata
TTCGGTATAGATCATAATTGATAACTCACAAAATAAAATGCTGTGATATTAAAATCTTATGAGCATCTGGAAGAGGGATGTATTATAATTTCTGCAAATTTAATTGTTCCACAGTTATATTTACTTGCAAATGATCATTTGTCTACATTTAACCATTTATAAAATAACACGCCTTCGTACCACTTTAAGATGTTATTTTTTTTTTTAAACAATATATAACCGGTTGACTGCATTTCAGAATTTCTCGTTTCCTTTCAGAAAATATATACTTTAACTATCCTGGGAGATTGAGAAATGTCTGAAAGAAGGCGAACACATGTTGCTGAATTACGAAACATGTTGGTGTGTAACGCAAAGACGGAAACGTTAAAACACATGACCAGGTATGGATTGAAAGACACATTTTTTCAGAGTCGTTTTCACTCAATGTCCCTATATTTCTTTCGTTGTCGCGTAACTTCCAAAAAGTCCCTACGTGTTTTGTAATAGACTTTCAAACTCTTTTTGAACTCAAACTAAATTATGAAAAGTCCTAAACGTCTGAGCCTAAAAACGAAGATGATCATGTCACTCTTTCTTGAAGTGATTTTTGTTTCAATTGAAAATAGAATTATCATTATCACTCAACAAATACAAAAATGTTGAAAACGGTCGATATCCACCATTTTACTATAAATACATCCGGCAAGGTCGGGTTGTATTAACTTGATATCGCATTGTAGGTGACTAATATGATATTTTATATTATGTTATCAATACATTTTGTGATTTTAAAACTGTAGGGCCTATATGTTTGTTTTATTTGGATGACATTTTCATTGCTATGCTTTCCCTTGAAAACCAGAATAATTTTGCATCAGTTTTTATTTATAAATATTCTAAACCTTATTTCAAAACAATCATTGTCCATTTACACCGCTTAGCTCTGACTCTGGTGACTCAGAAATAATTTATGCTTAAAATATAATAGCCCTGGTATAATAGGCATAATATAATGTCCTTATTGAACATGTATTACAATGTTTCTACAATTTCTATTGGTGATTGTAAAAAGTTACCAGAGCAGAACAAAACAATGGCGTTGACCCACATAATCGTATTACATGTACATGCTTAGCGGATTTGTTTTATTATTTGTCCCAAATTAAGTACAATGAAATAGGCATACATTCCATAATATTTTCCATTTAACTCTCGTCTTACTGAGCCTTATTTGTTTTGTAACATGTCTTCCTAGAAGGGCATGTCGCAGAATATTTGATGCATGCATGATTATATGAAATTACAAAATTTGATTACTTCAATATGATACAGTGTATCTTCCATATATTGTTTTGCTGGGAATCATGTTGGACCAAAAAAAAAAAAAAAGAACTCTTGTCTCAGCTTCCTTAGGCGAAAAACCCTACGCGTTTGGCGTTTTTTTTTTTGTTTTTTTTTTTAGTCAAAAAAGGCTATGCGCACGCGGAAATTTTTTTTTTGTTACGTTTTTAGGTCACTATTTTTTTCTGCCGCTTCGCGGCCGAATTTTTTTATTTTTTTTCTTCTCTCGATGTTAAAAAAAAAATTAAAAGCAAAAAATCTCCTGAAAACCTAAAAAAAAGAAATGCGGTAAAATTCGAATTTTTAACCTAATGCGCGCGGGAAGCTGAGACAGAGTTCTTTTTTTCTTTGGCCTTATTTCATTTTATTAAACGTACTCTCATTTTTGAGGTGATCTTTCTGAACTTGGTCCATCTAGAATGGCCTCAAAAGTGAGCGCAGTAGGCTTCGCGTTCGCTTGCGAGGTCCATATGGATGGACTATCCGAACTTGGCAATGGCGAAATATATATTTTTCGTTTATGTCGCTCTGGCGCAAAGTCGAAATCCTTAGCGGGAAGAAGGGGGACTGGATGTGATTTTGAATGACACATCTAAGGTGGCCGTCAAAGTTCGAATACTTTTTGACGTCATAATTACATAACGCCTCGACCTATTTTCATGATCTTGATATTAATGGAAAGAGGAGGCCCTACCCTATAATATAGCACCAAACAATATAACTTTTGGGTCCCAATTTCAAACTCACAGGGGTGGGGGTGGGGTGGTAACTATCCCCTATCAGGAAGACGTGTTACAAAAATAAAAGCTAAGGAAGTCGAGGGTTAACTGGACAAGCTATAAAAGACACTTGAAAACCTTCAATGCCATTTCTCAGTTTTTAAAATTTGCATTTTTTTTTATAAAATACCATTACATGAAATTGTTTTTATGACACAATTGTCGAAAAATAAATTGAAAAAAAAATTGAAAAAAAGATAAAAGAAAATAAGTACCCGAAACGAGTATGTTCATCCATTTTTTCAAGAAAAACATTTGTGTGTTACTGTTAGGGTGGGGGTTGAAATCAACAACAACCGCAGCTTTGCTTAACAAAGAGTGGCTGAAATTTACAACAAAAGCTATTATAACAATCATGTAAAAGTCACACATTTCAAATTATGATTGTGTCCTCAAATTTATTAAACAGGTCATATGTTGGTCATTAACCCTTACAAAACTAGATAATTTTGAAAATTCCTAATCCTGTGTCTGGTTTTGGAGTAACTTATCAAACAATAGTCAATTATTGACTGCTATTTCATATCCACCATCTAATTGACAAGTCCATTGACTAGTTTATTGAATATTGATTTCGATCAATACCTCTATTGTTTAGATCAATAATTGATGTGCGTTGGTATTGTACTTCCTTTATTGACATCAATAATTTTCCAATAATTGATTTACAAATTCATCAATCTAATGGGCAATTAACTTCTTGGATCATAAACATTTTAGCTAAACCAGAAACATGTAGATGTGATTGACTGGCGACTCTAGTAGCCGTTGGTTAGCTAAGAGTTAACGGACATCAGAAATTGAAATTTTTAAAGCATGCCACGAAACACGAACAGTGAATTATTTCAACTTGTTGGCTCGTAATGTAATAAATTTTTGTTTACACAATTTCAATGTCTTTTGAGAATATTAAAAGCAATTTTATTCGAATTATGCATTAATAAAAGAATTCCAGGTAGTATATCCATATGATTTCTGCTGTTAATGTTTTACAAAAGGCGCTTACTTTACCAGTTATAAAATAACATATATTTCACTCAAATATCATGATATTATTCATACTTAAAAACATTCAGGATTATTGTTCCATATACATTTGCACTAAATGAGCGGAAAGTCACAATATCTTATATAAACAGCCTCTGAAGAGAAAAGGGGACACGGATGTTTAAGCTGCATGTTTTTTCAATAAGTCGTATCTTGTATAGCTTAAAATACTTTTTATAGCTCTAAATCAAAAATATAATAATTATAATAAATAAATAATAAAAAGGAAAATTATTATATATGAATCAAATCTTGAAAATTTGCAAATTTCCGCTCATTCATGGAGAACATGTCTCAGCTACATGTACCTTCACTTTATTTAGTATTATCTGTAAAATGGTATTTTGTTATATTTTAGAGAGTCAAAACCGTTCCTTTCTGTAAGTTTACAAGTTTGTAAATTTGCTTTTATATTTGAATGTTATTAATAGTGGTGGTCTATGGAGGGGCAAAAAACGGGCATGATGTTTCAATTTCCTCACGCTTTAATTTGTTATAAAACAGCCATTTTCGCGAATACCAATGGTCAAATTTTTACGCATTTTTTAAAAATGGATTCTTTGACCTCAAAAACACACAAAACAACACCATACTTAAAAAGGGTACAGAATACAATATATAACACAATTGGTCATTTTGAGACCCCCCCCCCCCCCTCGTCCGAATCAGTTTTTTTGGCCGGCACTGCCCCATTTTCCCCCCGATTTTGATGAAAAACGTGTCAAAATGATCAGGAGGTCATACTGTATCAACTAGGATGTACCCCTAAGGAAATTGAAACATCATCCTTTTATAGCCCACCACTATTATTAAAACAGGTAATGATTTAATAAAAAGATCATTAATTCAGTTATCGCTCTGGTGGGTAGATATTCTGATGATTTAACATTATCGATTGTTATATTTGTATTAAATACAAAACAAGCTAGTGCCACTTTGATTACATTTGCTGATACATGTATATTCATTTTCAAATAGTGTGTGTTTTTAAAGCTACTGAATATGCTGAACGAAGTTTTGATAGAGAGTTCCATTTTAAAAGATATAATATATATGCGTGTTGATAAATTAAATTTTGTAATACTGATTTAGGATTTATAAAATAATTTAAACTGCGTTTTGTTTTCTCATTGTCAATGGAACACGACTAAACACATGGTTTGCCAAATGGGACGAAACGACTGAGGATTACTATTTATATGAATTAACCTGCAGATTTCATTAAAAAAGCCATTTCAATATAACAAATAATTGAACAATATGTAGGTATAGGTGTTTGGTATTAAATAAATATAATACAAAAGCACGAGTTAATATAAATAGCGACAGTTCATGACCAAATAAATGGTGTTCATATTTTGAAAAAAAAATAAAGGATGTTCAATTTCTTTTGAGTCAGTCAATTCGATGATGAATGTGTGTTTACATTACGAAGCTGGAGGAGGTGGTGATGGTACTGTTGTCATTTCACCCATGTTGTAGTTTGAATCCATACTCATAAATTGTGTATTAGTTCTTGTAAACCGATAACCTTTCTTTTCATTGCCACAACAACGGCATAGAATTCTTTTAAAAGCTTTCTTAAAACTTCGACTTGTACATGCATAAATTGCAGGATTCAAAGCACTATTTATATATCCTAACCATGTTATAACAGGGAGTAGAATTTCAGGCCCTTTTATACATTCTGGGCACAATGGCCCAATAACATTGACGACAAAAAAAGGCAGCCAGCATACAATGAATACGCCTACTACAATCCCTAATGTTTTGGCGGCTTTGTGTTCCCTGTTCACTCTTGACATTAACCGTCTTCCCATTAAAGGATGTGTTCCACCTTTAGCGTTTTTTGTAGCGGCCATTGCACTTCCCGCTCTCACACTAGCACCTCCCCTGTGAATTCTCATAACAGCGCCATTTAAATTATGATCACCATTCTGATGTTTTCCACGCTTCACACCTTTAATTCTCTTTGTCCCAGATCTAATATGATTGACCTGATTTACTGCTGCTCGATATATTTGGAAGTACAAGACCACCATGATTAAAGATGGCAGATAAAATGATACACATGATGATAACACTAGATATATTGCATTGGAAGGGAAGATACATGCGTTAGGAGGTTGTGGTGGTTCCACTGCCTTCCACCAAGCGATGCAAGGAAATGATATTGCACATGATACTAACCAAACTAGCACTATTAATATCCATCCTAGCTTTCTAGTCATCATTGCTGGATAGGCTAAAGGTCTAGTCACGGCCCAAAACCTGTCCAAAGATATAACACAAAGATGACATATTGAAGATGTACATCCTAGAATATCTATAGCGTGCCAAAGATCACACCATACTGCACTGAAGTACCAGTATCCTCCTGTTACAGTATCAATAATAGCAAAAGGTACCACAACAAGACCCACAAGAAGATCTGCTGCAGCAAGCGAAACAATAAAATAATTGGTAACACTCCGTAATGATCTTTCACGATATACAGCAAGCATCACCAAGGTATTTCCAAACACTGTGGCTAAAGAGAAGAAACTTAATAAGGAAGTTAAAATCACAAATCGTAAAAGACCTCCGTAAAATTTCCTTTCATCGGTATCTTCAAAATATGTAACATTTTCGGTGACGGTAATGTATGATATGTAGGTTGTATTTTCCAATACCACCAGATTGGTCGAGATTGTCATTATCTCCGTATACGGAATGTCTGCCATTGCTTCTGTATTCACTTTCTTTAAGATAGAGAAATTGCGTATCAATTCTCCTTTATACATCTCCTATCCCATTTACTTTCTTTAACGGATTGCCAGTAGCACATCGTTGTTGTGCAATCTCCACAAGAAATTCCGGAGTTGCATTCCTCTACAATTATAACCGATATCGTGTTTATAAAGACGATATAAACTCTCTAGTCCCGTAGTCATATTTCTACAGCTGAGGTATTGGGAGCTCTGATTTTATAAGTGACACTTTTCAGGCTGCTTGTGTGGTATAACTTATCCGTAGCATGACGGTCCGGTTTTACGTGGTCTATAAAAACACGTCTTTGCAAAGCGCCATTTCTTAGACGATTAAAATATAAAATAGTAGATCCGTATAGTATATGTCGGGTAGTATATATCTCTCGTTTAAAAAGCACGGTTTAAGATTGTGCCTTTATCATTCATTGGATTAAATGATAAGATACAAACAGTCTCATCTCGGAAATCAACATTCTATCAATATCAGTCAATAGAATAAAAGTTTACGTTTGTGATTCACGTTCCAGATAAATATAGTTCAACTCATCAATATTGGGTTACCTGTCTGTTATGATACCCAGACGTAATGAAGCCTGACTGGTGTTCCAATATTCAATATCAGGTGCGTTATCAACGGCAATTGTTTGGTACTGAACATATATGTCAAGTTGTGCCAGATATAGATACCTTTTGTTCTCAAAAATCGACTTTATTTTTTGTTGGCAATGCCCTGCAGAAAAACACTACGCTGTTTTATTTGAATCGCTTAGGTGTTATAAAAGATTTAGGTCAATAATAATGAGATTATTGTCTAGGTATTAATTACAATGACTTTTATACGATGCTTAAAAGTACACATTGAAATGAAGCGGCTGTATAGCTCTTTGGTGTATAATGTTTAGAAAAAAGTAAATACGACGTTTTTCAATGTTAATTTTTCAAAAGTCTTTGAATAGACAGCATTAACATTATCCATATTGGTTTTTTAAAAAGGAAACCAAAATAGCAAGTAACAAAGCTGCGATATATCCATGTCTTTTTGCTGAACCAATTTGCAAATAACACTTTAAAAATGCAGTGCGATTGTATTTCTCCACTATCCTGATATCTTGTGACAGTCGGTCAAAGCTGTTGAAATTCGCGCATAACACTGTTCTAAATTGAACCAAGTTAAGCAATACCTCGATGCCTCTTATATTACGGGAAATCCAAATGGTGCGTTTTCATGCTCCGCCTCATTCTCGATGTGGATGTGACACGGTACATCCGTATTGCTTCTCGTGTTCCTGTAATCGATCCTTAGCTTGTCTTAGTGTAGTACAATTGCAAGTTTAGAGGCTAACTTTCAGCCGGAGGGAATATGAGTACTCTCTAGCTATCTTGCTGTCCTTTATTTCCAACTGTAAGTGCGTGCGCATTTTATACTCCACACGTTAGGTTATTTACCCTGAATGTCTCTTACAAACGATGGCACTTTGTATTATTAACATCCAACGATCAATGATGTGATTGTTTTTCAAGTCTTATTAGAAACTCCTTTGATATGGCTGTCACACACTGTACTGTTTATATATTTCCATTTGTAACGGTCGCTGTAATACTAATAGCAACTGATTGATACACATGTAGGAAGCAATACATTCAGTCAAGGATTAAGTTATCACATACGATTAAACGCATATATCCGTTCAGGTTGAAACTATTGTCTTGTACAGTTGTCTGGAATACCTGTAAATTAAATTGATCAAAAAGACAACATTATCATTTATTTGGCATATGTAGGGGGGAAATATAACTTACTTTTAAATGCATTACTCTCAAGGTTTTATTAAATATAATGAATGTATTGAGGATACCGTATTATCGACCAATATTTCATCGATTCAATTATTATTCTCTTTATAGTAAAACATTGACTCCATACTAACAGCCACCATGAATTCCAACTAACAAATGACTAATATTCAATAATGATACTAGTAATTATCTATTTCAAGAATGACCTCTGCTGCACTTATGAACTTAAATCCTATTCCATTTACCTCACAATGAACTTATTTAACCCAGTAAACTAAAGTTAACCTGCATATTACTGCAATCCAATTTTAGTTGTTTTGATTTTCTTCTTTCTAAAGATTTTGTTATAATGTTTTGCTTAATAAAACCTTTTGGATCTTAATAACCTGAAAGATTATAAGCATAAAGCTAAAGGTCAATCGCCATCCTCCTAGCTTGGGATGAAACATTCCTTACAGATCGGCATCCTAATAGTATAAGTAATGTAGAGTCACAATTGAATTTGGAAAAATATACCACGGATATATACGTCAAACATTTGTCATGTTTGAAATTTCAAAGCAATTATCCCCGACAGCAAAGGAACAACCAGCATAAGCATGGATATTGTTGCATTACTATATCCATGGTATAAGCATGCCTTGTAGAGATATAGGGATATATGCACATGTATTTTAATATAATTTTTACATGTTGTACATTTAAAAAGTATCAATACAGATTGTTAAAAACCTACTCACTTCATTAGCATATGTATGTTCTTTAATTAATCAAAATTGGTAGCACACATAATAGCGTATTACATTAAACGATGACATAATAGTGTTACTTTAAAGGTTTCTAACAAATGCAACCATGGTTCTATATAATGTCATGTTACACATTATAATGACATGGGGTTACACCATTTTAGTTAAATGAAGATGAAGAAACAGTTGCTTTTATAATAATATAATGGTATTTGAAACACATTGGCTTTTGATAGTAGAGTATTTACCTTGTAAAACCGTTTAACGTCAACTTAAATGTAGCGCAAAGTAGGTTATTATGAAGTACATCCTTCTTCTTCCACAGTGACACATGTATCTAACATGCGATGCAATGATGTGTGAGAAAAAAAACTATTGCCAGTAATTCCGTGAATAAAATAACACACAGTGTTGTTGTTTAAGTATATCTACTATAAGCAATGAATTACGATAACGCAGCGCATGCTTCGTGGTCCAGTCAAGGATGTTATCGGTAATCAATGACAAATCAACTACGCTTCTGTGAACTTCTTTTCATTATGATCGAATATCTCTTGTAATGCGATCGACTTCTTCTATAGACTTCTTTATTGGTCAGATGTTGGTTGGAGCAGCTCTTGGCGCTATAAAATACAAATGTATCAGTTTTAAAATGTGCACGAGGACGCTGTTCAGCAATTGTTTGTAGTGACGAAATGTTGAGCTAGGTTAGTTAAGTGAGCGCAATTTTTAAAATTTATACAAGCAAAAAAAAAAACCTTTTCAAAATGTAAAATTTATTTTAACATACCCATATAATTAAGGAAACACGAATTCTTTTAAGAATTTTAAGTTCTTAATGTTCTTTCCACGAAGCCATTTATGGAAATGTTGAATGGTGAATGGGTCAGATCGACTATCATCTCTTACTAACATCCATGACAGGATCAACTCTGCTGCTCCTTAACTTCTAATGCCCAAGTTCCAGAAATGAGATCAGTAAGTTTAACATTGACTTTAAAATCTAGATTAGTCCAATTAAATACACATGTAAAATTTATTATTGGTAGAAATATTTTCATAATGAAATCTTCATGGTGTATCATTATCCTAAGCATTTTATTTGTTTAAATTTACAGTAATTCACATATAATTTACTAATAAGATGAAAACATAGGTCTATTACAAATAAAATTCTCAATTCATATTTAAAGATCAAACTATGTTATTCAGTTACACATCCATAATTTGGTGATTTATTTTATAATTACAAATAATTTGATAAGTCAAGGGCGTTTTGGCATGAGTTAATGTCAAAATCTTATTTAAGGACTCACTCACACATCAACGTTCAGAGCCCAAATTTATTAAGGTACACTAACATTGTCTTGGAAATCGATATGTATATTTGTGACCGTCCATCCAAAACCAGCCTTAAATACAGCCTCTTGTCATTTTCACTTTTTTTAAAAAAATATTTGCAAAGACCATGCTGTAAGAATTAAAATGACACCTGAATGAACTTCACTCGATTTCAAGAAGTCAAGTTATGGTCCGTCAAAGGTTGTTAGGAAGATGTAAAATAAAAACTATTTTTGTAGTTTAATGTAGGTTTATTCAAGAATGTTTAATACGTACTATAGCAAAAAACCAAAAAAAAAAAAACATACATAACATTTACGGCTTGTTTGAGATAGACTGTCACATTTATGACCGAAACAGTGTACGTTTACAAATAGGCGTACGTTGTACTTTATATTCTGATGTGTGACTGAGTCTTAATATTTAATATTATATTTTAACAAATGATTAGCTCTAATAATCTTCATTGTTATACAAAGTTCGAGTGAGCGGAAACAATAATGTTCAATAGAATCAGATTTGGTTGGCTGCTCACAGATAAAAAAAAGCAATCTATTATTAGACAGGTTTTTAGTTAACTGAGTTTATTTTTCTCCAATTGGAGGACACACTACACTTCCGATAGTCATGTGATATTGCAGTCACGGGCAGGCCTGTAGCCAGGATTTTTTCATGGGGGGTGCGGAATTTCAAAATGTGGACCTTTAGGAGGAACATTTTCCGTTTTGGTCGACCAATAACTAATTTTAATGGTTTTGACAAAGTGACAAGTAAAAAAAAAAAAAAAAAAAGTTTTTCAGTAGTTTTTCAAGCATTTTGTTCAGTATTTTGGTAAAAACGGCCTTATATTTACATATTTTGGTGCTTAAGGTCCTCTTTTGGTGGGTATTTAGGGAATTTTTGTCGTCCTCTTTTGTAGATTGTCAAATTTGGGTTGCGACGCCCCAACCGCAACCCCCCTGGCTACGGGCTTGGTCACGGGAGAAAGTTAATCCTTTGTCATTTTGTATTCATTTACTACATTCCGGAAATTTAAGGATACATGCCCTGAAGTATTTGGTTGGCAGAAGCTAAAATTGTTTTCTTCAGTTTTTGGCAAGAAAAATATGTTTTTAATGCGATGACTATTAGAAAAAAAGGAAAAAGCCACGTAAAATATGGTTTTTTTTTAAACTCATTTATATATCGTATACACATAACAGGTCTGATTTGTTTGCAAACATGTTGTCTCTATGAACCGTATCTATTTAAGACCTCTTGCTGTTATCCTAGGTGTATTAAAATAGGAAGGTCATGTTTTGAGTGAGTTAAAAATGGGCTAGTTTGGAAATGGCGAGGAACAAATATTGGGGAGTTACCCCTATGAAGTTACAGAAACATCACCAATTCTCGATGAACAATTACGGAAACAGCATTGAGGCTTGCATGCAAGTTACGGGATCACCGTTAAGTCCTGACAAAAATACTTCAAAGTTCTTTTGGCATGTAAAAACAACTCCTGTGATAATATCACGATCAATTTTACCCATTTTATTTGTTTATCTTTAGATTCATGTGACTTAAAAAATGAAAATGATTAACCTTGTGCATATGTAAGTGAGGTGTAATATTTGATTATAGTAAATACAAATTTGACACGTCTTGTTCATGTAAGGGGCGTTTAGCACCCCCGTAATGATTAATTGTCGCCGATTGCCCCAAATGCAAAACAAAGCGACCTCTAAGTAATTGTTTTTACATCCTTTGCGGTCATATTTTTGTCGGGGTATCACCTTAGGTGAGTTAGGTAAGCCGTCGCGTCAGAGTCTGTGGATAGGGGACCAACCCCATCATAGAAAATTCACCATTTAAAAAATAACTGCATGCTATATGAAGCTTAAACTTACAAAACATGTTAGAATTACCATTGTATTTATCTATTACAAAAAACACGATGAAATGATACCTTAGTTATGTAATGCCCTGGCCAATTTTCATGATTTTGGTATCAATGGGAAGAGGAGAGCCTACCCTATACTATGGTATAAACCAACAAAACCCAAGTCAATTTCATTTTCACAGGGCGGGTGGTTACCACCCCACCTCTTCTTCTTAGATGAAGACAAAAAGTTGTCTCACTTCGCTTTTTAGTCCCCCATATTTTTACTCGCTGCGTGAATTATAATATTAATCAGACGATTGAGTTCAGATGTAATCTGTCATTCAAGCTAATATATCATCACACTAATAAAATTATTGTCTATGTAATGCTTTGAAGAAATTTGAGGTTTTAGAATAAATCAGCTCTTTAGATTAAGAGACACCTCTGAGTAAATAAAAATATAAATGGCCTAGAACATGCTCTACAAATTCAAAATGAAAATTGCATAACTCAAAGTCTGCGAATTATTTAGAATCAAATTTAAACATCGCCATTATTTTTGCTTTGTACACTGTCAAATGAAAAAAAAAAGTGAATGGTCACTTTTTTCTTTGAGTGAATTTTGTTTCACTCAAAAAGATGACATTTCACTCTTTTCGAGTGGAATCGAACGGGGTTTTACTCGAAAAGAGTGAAATGTCACTTTTCTGGAGTTATACTTTTACTCGTTTTAGGAGTTAAAATTGCCACTCTTTTAGATTGGTCACTGCCGCCGCTACTTCTGAAAGAATACACATCGAATGTAACGTTTCAGATGAAATTAGAAATTCGACCTTGGACGTGATTTTTGACTAATCTCAGCTTCAATGGCTTCAATGGAATTTACTATATTGACCTTAAGGTACCTTTAGATATGACGGGACACATATTAGACAATAAAAAGTTAAGAGGTCATTTAAAATCGGAGGTATTTTCAGGCCGAGGTAGTTTTCTGAGATAGCTTAGCTCCCGAAGAAAAATACCAAGGAACAAATATTTGACCGTTCAGCCCGTATGAGCAGTAAATGCCAGAAACTTCATTTTGCGCTACAGGTGAAAATACATGTCAAGGTCATAATTTGTCGATTTTTTGACAGATTCACAATTCTAGTGCTTAGTACAAAATACCAACAAAGTTTCTTTTCAAGAAAATGATAAGAAATGTGAAATAAATTGGCATATTCTTACGACAATCAACAGATAATATAGGGCTTACTAATCTTTGAACGCGTTTATCTCAGTTATACGTTTTACTCCCTGACAACCTTTGACGGACCATAACTTGACTTCTGAAAATCGTGTGAAGTTCATTATAAGGTGTCATTTAAATCCTTAGAGCTTGGTCTTTGCAAATAATAAAAAAAGTGAAAATGACAAGAGCTGGCATTTACTGCTGTTTTGGCTGGACGGTCACATATATTGAATGTAATGGTAATGGTCCTACATATCAGACATGAGCAGATTAACACAAAACATAGTATTTTGCAAGAATTTTAAAAGAACTTAACTTTGGAAGATAAAGATATTATCAATCATTTTTGCACAATTATTTACAAGAGAGAATTTCAATAATGAAAATGTCGCCATCAACAACATTATAGCTTAAACCACGTCTATCAACCTAAGAATATAAAGTGATTTACAAAATACCATCAAATATTTTAATGCCATCACTAACATTCTTCTTTCTAATATGATATAAACTGTGCGCGCTATTTCAAGTGACATATCGGTGATGATATTGCGCCACTTGTAATTTCGTCATTAAGCCTAGCATCAGTCAATTTACAAAAGGAAGCCACCATTTCACGATTGTGTAAATGCATTTAATATTGATGTTATTATGATGGAGAAAATATATTTTTTGCATTAGCATTTATGATAGAAACTATTAATCTTTAAAACGGTATTATGTTTTGTTGAATGAGAATACATAACCCACAGCAGCTGTTAAATAAAAAGTTCAACATTATAAAAGAAAACAAAACCATCGATTTAACGGAAACTGCTGGTTGATGTTTGTTTTAAATTTCAGATTACATTTTTCAAAATTGTAGAAGTTGTAGGGGATAAAACCTTTTTAAAATCTTATTGATATTTAAAATAATTTACACTTACTAATATCGTTTTTTTCTGCTAACGGCGCTCTTTCACTATATTCACTTACAATTACATGTACCGTATGTCCTTTAGTAATGTTAGTGTCAACTTTTGCTTAAATAACGTTTAAAATAAAATAAAAATGTCAACCCCTACAACTCCTACAATTATGAAAACCACACAGAATTACTGAGGCATAATAAAAGAGGTGAGTGAATTTGGTTACAAGGTTGGTCAGGTCCCATGAATAAATTAGTTCCATGTGGTATGGCTATGACATTTGGTAACATGTGATGGGCATTTGGTCAGGACTCCGCCCATTGCTTATGTCAGATTACTTCTGATGCCCGGCTTAATTTGTATATATCATTTCCATGATAGTGCCGTGCTGATCATCATGTTTTAAATAGCGCATCATTTATATGAGAAAGTGACAGGTAATTGAGTAATATCATTGGTATCCTAATTTCTGAAACAAATATCTTAGGCCACAAAGCTATAAACATATTGGAAAGACATTTTTCATGGAATCTTTTAAGCCAAAAGAAGAAGTGGTCTTAATATGAATATTTTATGTTGACCCTAATCTGTACTGTGATACCAAACACTTTCAAATTTACCCTCTCCCCTTCCCCTCAAGGAGATGTCACAGTAAAGGGAAATAATGAAACAAAAATAAAAATTGCATAGCTGACTTATCGTAGAGCTGAATTTACATTATCTTTTTAAGCATTATAAAGTGTGTGCAAGTAAAGTGGCAAGATTTGAAAACAAAAATATTAACAATATAAGCAATTGCTTTTTATCATCAAATCACCATTGATATAAAAATCAAGCTTCTTCCATTTATTATGCTTTTTACTTCATTGAATGTGTACAGCCCTGTCCGGAAATGCAGCACAAATTTCAATCTGGTCCAATTTGTGAAAATCAGATGAAGTTTGTTAATCCAGCAGTAGGGTGAAATGCATACCAGAAATAAGCATCTTTAAACTGATTTAATTTATTGTACAAAATGTGTAGCTTTTAAAGGTTATTCATTTATTACTTTCATTGAACATTAAACAGGTGATCAATTTGAAAAAAATATTATCAATAATGAAATACTTTTTACGTGTGGTGCCGTACTTCATTCAACATCAGCTCTAAAACAAACAAAAAAGTCAACATGGTCAAGGGCTTTTGTATTTTGACCCCTTATCATGCTTATCGTAAAACCAAAATGAATTACTAAATATGTTGACTCAGTACAGGGGAAGTACTGAGTTGCAATTGTAACTTTGAAAGAAATATGACACTTCGTATTAAAATAAACATTAACGATCACATAAACACTTTGTCACATTATGTCATACATTCAGAAACGGAATAACATTCCGGTTGCGGGTAACTTTGAACTTGAACATGTTTAAGTTTTGGATAGATAAGAACAAAAAAAAATATTTCTTACATTTGTAACAGTTTTTTAGACTTTATTTACTCGATTAGATACTTTCAATTTGGATTTTTAAATAGCACTCACTAAGCACACATGCAAGTGGTTTTTTTCTTCATCTTGAGATGAAGCTACTTTACTCTGCAAAAAATAAAAAGCTGTTTGAAGATGAGATTATGTACAATAAAATTATTTTACACTATACTAACCATCGAAATCTCTGGTTAACGAGAAATGAAAAGTTTGTAGCTATCAGAGTATTATATTCTTACTCTCATCTGAGAATATTCTAACGATATACCACTGATTGTAATAACACCCTCACTTGTATGCTTCACCCTACTTAGTATACTGCGTGCGCTGTTTCAACCGACATATCAGTGATGAAACTGCGCCATCTTGATTTTGCCGTCTGCATTAGCACACCAGTAAACCACTATAATCATATCCCATAAATTACTGGGGTATTTTGCAACGACTTCTCATGATAAAATGATAAAGAAAATGATCTTTCTTGTTCTAAATTGGAAAAAAAAATCTTTCAAAATTTGAATAGAACAATTGTGACCCGTCATATCGAAAGGTACCTTAAGGTCGGCAATCGGCATAGTAAATTACGAGAAACGGGCCATGGAAGCTGAGTATTCAGTATCGTAGTGATTATGTAACTTCCCCAGCAACTGGTTAACGCACGTCCCCTGACAACGGTGTATGTTATACTTTTGTGTGGTGAACCAGTTGTTAGAGTGATAATCGGATTACACGTAACACTTCGAGACTGAATAATCAAAAATTACGTTCAAGGTCGAATTTCTTATTTCATCAGAAACATCACCCTTGAAGTGTATTCCATCATATTGATCAGGTTCCAACATCCAAAACATAAGACAAATGTTTTAAAAACCGAGATGAAAATCCTTTCTCCATTAAAGTTATATCAGTACAGAAACTTTAAACTCGGTTTTCTCCGAACTATAGCTTTCTGAATCAGCCCGATGTCGTTTACCAATTTGGATGTAACTTCCAATAACCAAAAGCAATGTGGCATTTTAAAGCTTAATATATGATCATTTAGATGAAACAAACATCAGTTTTGATATGAATGATCACAATACAACACACCTGAAGAACTGTAATGCAATCATCATGTAAGAAAACATATCGCTGTGTAAAATGTAAATGATATTTCAGACTTAATTTTGAAATCGTAACAGGCTAAGAATAATAATATTAGTTTTCAAGAAAAACTAATGCACAGATTAAAGAAAGGCTTGTTCACTTGAGGTGTTTATATAGTAAAATCCTCAAGAGCATGTTTTTAAGAGAAATAGCGCCACTGATAATATCTATAAAAAAATTTAACCCTGAAAAGGGAGACTTTGCGATAGAACACTTTTCAAGATACTGGTGAAAATAGGTAGCAAAAAATAAGGAAAATAATAAGAATTTCAAGCAGATTTTCTGTTATAAAATCAATTTTGACAAATAAGGAGTCATTTTTAAGCTTAGAAAATGCTATAACAGATGCAATGATAAACTCAAAATTGATATCATCTGCAAAGTCCCCCCTTTCGGGGTGAGTCATCACATATGTTACCGTCGAAAATCACGAAAAATTCCGAATACGTCTCAGATTTGCTATGGGTGTCATTAACTTCGGAAATGGGTGGTCCCCAGATTGAATCAGAAGAGGATTATAGAGTTATGTACCATCAAAATCGTTCTCGTGTTTTTACAATGGCAAGGAAATAAATTAAAACGGTTTCTGTAATGATGTACGACGAGAGCTTCAATGAAAACACTAATCTCAAAGTTTAAGCCCCCCACCCGCTTGTCTTATCAACACATCCTAATTAAAAAGATAGTTTCAATCGTAACATCTTGATGATATTTGCATTTTATTTCACAATGTTCAGATTATCGCAAAGTAAACTGTGTTGACAGATACTGTAACGCTGTTAGAAAATTCTTTTTTCACGTCGACAATTCAAGCTAGCCAACTGGATTCGTCAGCAAGTAATTACATTGAGTGCAGTCACATAATCACCGCAGGTTAAAAAACAAACACATAAAATTATGCCCACTCCAAGAATGCTGAACGTCTCAATCTCTTGAAAAGGGAAACGAATTAAAAACAGATGCTTCAACGTGCCTTCTGCATGTACGTTGTAAAAAGTGTGATCAATTTAAGGAATTTTAAGTGAACTCTAAATCCCTATTTACCATTTAGTTAAAATCCATACGACTCTTAAGCATTATCACGGCAACAAGCCAAGGTTGAATTTAAGAGATTATTTAAAGTGTGCGGGGAAACGAAAGCCTACTTTAATCCCATCAACTTTTGAAATTTCATTATGGCATAATATTTATCTTCATTGAATAGGGCAAATACTCTTCATGACAGACATGCCCACAGAGGAATGGCCTCAATATTCTGCCCTTCAATGTCTACTTGTTATTATTATCATTGCATTATGCATTTGAGCTTTAAATACCGTTCCGTTGCAAGTAGTTTATCCTTTATCTGTCAATCAAGATTTCAACAAGGCTTACGTATGCAATAATCTGTTCGTTTGCATGTAGACTGTGAGACAAGCCTTGCTAACTTCGTTAAACACGATTTTCTTTCGTAAAACCACTTAACAGTATACTTTTTCAGAATGGAGTTTCAAAAGTCCAGGATTTTTTACGTAAGTTTGCTGTCAATTGCCAGGTGCGTACGCATGAATGTTTGGAAAGTCGCGCAAAGGTAGCAGACGCACGCACAAGCGTCAAAAGGTTACGTAAGTGTTTTGATGGTCGCGCTTGCATAAGCGCACGGTTTTCAAATATCGACGCGCACGTAGGAGTACGCACTACGGTTAGGCATTTTGTTGCATTATATTGTAAGCATATAAAGACACGCGTACACGCATGTACTCGTTTAGACGAGGTAACATCTTACGATGACACCTAGTTATGCATTCTTGGAAATTGTATGCGTACGAATTACTAAACATATAACAGTGTGTTATGAAATAAAATCCACTTGATATTACAATGACAAAGAGACAACTATGTGAATACTTTAACTAGTTAAGCATAACTTGCGTAAAAGAGAGTGGTGAATTGAAGCCAGACAGTACCACATATAAGCAAACACGGCAAAGTGCTCCTTAATTGGGGTAAACTTTCCGAAGTTCGAACCTATTTTTTCCCCTATAGTAACACTTTTAAATAGTAAAAAAAAACATACTTATGAAAATATTTTGAACGTTGAACCAATAAAAAACCCGAAAAGAAGATCCTTTCTATGGGAAATCAATTTTGATAATTTTTCAGAATTGTTTTCTTTTTTCATCATTTATACCGTTACCCCTCTGAAAAATACCCCCATCCTATTTTCCTCTCTCCCCTCTTTCCAGGGTAACACAAAAAGAAAGAAAGTAAAGTAAAGTAATGAAGAGAAGTTGCAAGGTTTTCTTTTTAATTTTTTGATGGCATAAAATTAGTTGCGATATCGTTCAGAATTCATAAGCCACTGTAACCATCAGTTCTTTGACGTTTTTATGCCGTTTTTGGTTATCTGTAGTCGTTTAGAGGTCGAAACAATTACGTTGGTAGTCGTTGTCAAGTGGACTATACCACCCGCACTAGTCAGGCACAAATCACGTTATTGTTGACGTAGCCCGTCGTCATCACCGGTTTCTTAGCATGCAGCAAAGGTTGCTACTAAGTCAGTTCGATGACTCGATGGTTAGAGCAAGAGACTTTTAATCTAAAGACGAACCCCAGCAGAATCGTTTTGATAAATGTCTATTTTTTGGTGTAGCATTTTTTTTTTTCAATTATGCACTCTCACGAACGAAATTATTGAATTTTTGAAATAATTTATATACAACAACCAAAAAGGTTACGTTTAAGTTAGAAAAACGCATGTCACATTCATTACATAATTTTCACATGAAATGCAAAAATTTTTCAACGCAGCGAGCGGGCAGCAAGATCATTCAAAAAACTTCAAAACACAAGCTCAGCCATTGCTCCATGCACGTTGCTGACATCATATGACCAATCGTGACAAAACGTAGTTGTTATTGAAATCTTGATGCCTGGTTATTGCAATAAAAATCGCCGGCAAGGATGAAGAGACGATATTAAGTACCTCTCGTACATCACATCGACGTAATTTCCTCTAGTTTTTTTTTACTTTAAGTTACAGGCAAAATAGATGTTTCAAATTTCATTAATTGTAGTTTTAGCACTTTATTGCATAATGTACCCGCACTTCCATTAGTGTATAAGGGGTGTGGTACATAGTACCTCCCCTTATAAACACCTTCCCCCCACCCCTTATAAACACCTTTTTCCCGCCCATATTTTTAAATAATCTTTACACCATTTATTGATACACTAATCATAACCATATTTTGTATTTCAGGGAAAACAAAAATATACGTGCCGTTTTAAAATGGCGGCCCAATAACCACTTTTTCCAGTGATATTTGGCTCAAATTAGGAGATATTGAATACATTGACATTGTTGAAAGGCGGTTTTATGGGCAAATCAATTTTTGCACCACCCATAAAAAAAAGCTAAGTAATGCTTATTAGCTTGAAAACGACGCGGTCGATCTCATTTTTTGTTTCGCCAAAAGAAGCGCAACTATTATTTAGGCAATATTATTACACAAATGAACAGCCCGAAATATTGAGGCCTTAAAATGCGAGAACCGAAAAAACAAATGTCTGGAACCATGGTACCCCTTATTCATTTTAAGTGTTGATATGTTTTCTACCAGAACTGATCAAACAAACGCCTTTTTATCTTCTAAAACAAAAATGATGTAGGGGTACTCGTTTACTTCAAAAGGTTCAAAATCGTTACATAGAAAATTCCATACAATGCTTCTTATCACATATATTTTATTGGAAAAACTCACGTTTTCATACCCACGTTCCCAATTGCGTTTGCTCTCACCCTTCTTAGATAATAAGGGTTCAAAGTCAACCTTTTCAGTAGGCCACGTTAACAAAAATCTCGCGACAAAG
>JXSR01S050269.1:142119-158394 GCA_000969725.1 Ophiothrix spiculata
CCGTTACACAAGCGTGTTCAAATGTTCTTGCGTCAGTTTCAATCTGAGAAACAGTTAGTTTCATACAAGATTTACTTATTATAGCAATACCACCGGATTTTAGAATTCGCTTAATGAACAACAGTAGATGAGAAAAAAATGTGGACTCACGCTAAATACCAAGACGTAGGTTCGGGTGTCAAACTTGCCGATCTGGACTAATGCCGACATAGCATTATTTAAAGAAGATTACATCAAGATGACCAAGACATCAGAAGCCATACGTGAGACAGCGAAAAAAACATGGAATGTGAATGAGCTTTATCTTGGTGCTTTCTCCAGTGCAAATGGAACATACATAAAAGAGTTGAAACACGGACTGGACAAAGCTGTTGGAGCGTTCAGAGAGTTAGTCAAGGTATTGAAAGACAGATACATCACCCTGAACCATAAACCCTTCTTTACTCTGCTGAATGTTGGAGTCTAACTGAGAGGGATAAGGCCCGACTTGTTGCGTTTGATATCGTTTGATATACATACATACATACATTATAACACTTGTTAAGCGCTGTTACATCTAGATCAAAGCGCTATTAAAAATAAACAAGACAGAAACCAGAAAATAAAAGATCCAATTGCATAAAGACAAAGCAAAAGGAAGGCTTAAACTGGATACAGATAACTTTTCAAAGATCTCTTAAAAGATGTTAAAGAATTGGTATTCCTCATGCTAGCTGGCAACTTATTCCACATACGAGGGGCAACATAGGAGAAAGTCTTGCGTTCTGCTGACACAAGGGCTTTGATGGTATTGTGCTCAGTCAGCCTGGTGGAATCGGATGCTGAACGTAGACTTGCCCTAGCAGGTTGATACAAAGAAATACAATTGCTCAAATACTCAGGAGCAGCTTCGTTAAGGCAGCTAAAGATGGTAACTAGTACCTTAAACGTGATTCGCTCATCAATTGGAAGCCAGTGCAACTTGTGCAAGCACCAGCTGGCATGGTCGTACTTCATAGCCTTGCATATCAGCTTAGCAGCCCAATTTTGAACACGCTGGAGTTTTTGGAGGTCCGTCTTATTGGAGCCAAGGAGCAAACCATTACCATAGTCAATTCTAGATAGAACCAGTGCACGAACAACAAGATGACATGTGTTTTCGTCCAAAAAGCGACGTATGCGAGAGATATTGCGTAGCTGATATGCAAGCCTAGAACTCAAAGATTTGATTTGAGAAGACATGTTCATTTGAGAGTCAAAAATGACACCGAGGTTACGAACAGTATCACTAGGATGGATGTACTTGTCACCAATGCGAAGAGAAACAGCCGGCATATGGGGTCTTAAGTGTGCAGCGGTGGCGATGAAAAATTCTGACTTGTCGTCATTGAGCTTAAGCATGTTCTATTTCATCCAAATCTTGATAGCATCAATACAGCAAGTCAGTTTGTTTAAAGCAGTTGCAATGGAGACAGGGTCCTTGGGGTCAAAGCAAGTGTACAATTGGACATCGTCCGCATACATGTGAAACGAAATATCAAATTTTCTGATGATGTCACCTAAGGGTAAAACATATAAGGAAAATGCAGTGGGTCCAATTATGGAACCCTGAGGTACACCAAAACTGAGCCGAACAGGGTTAGATAAAGTACCATTGATGCACACTTTGTTTGTCCTACCAGACAGATAAGATCTGAACCATTGCAATGCTGTTCCCTTCACACCAAGATCATCATGCAGCCTGTTAATTAAAATTTCATGACTTACAGTGTCAAACGCACTACTTAAATCCAGTAACACCAGGAAAACGCCTTTACGATTGGATAAGTATCTCATCATATCATCCTTGACTCTCATTAAAGCAGTTTCAGATGCGATGTCAAAGGAATAACCTGCGGATTACTTGGTCCCAGCACGAAACAAATGAATTCATACGATCGCTTACCAAACAACCGCAACTGACGGGGATTCATCTGCAACGCATTAAATCCAAAGAGGATTCCAAAGATCTTATTGGAAAGGCATGGGCATCGCATACGGGGACGCCCCAAAACAACATGGAAAGACGTTATGCAGAGAGACCTCAAGTTCCTTGGACTAAGATGGTCTGTTGAAGAAGCAGAGGTGGCAGCCCAAGATTGTGCTATGTGGAAATTTCTCTCCAGTCAGGCAGCATTTTCAGAGATGTGCGACGCCGACCAGTAGGTAGGTATATAATTATTTGATGCTGTTTTATGCTACTTTTGGGTACCGTATGGCCAAGTTTGAAAAAAACAACTTCAAAGCCACACCCACTACCAGGTGGTTTTTTTGTAGAAAACTTGAATTCTGCTCTACTATGGTTTCCACAATAATGTGGTCTCCAAAAATCCCGAGGTGGGTGCATAGTTTTGACTACAGGTTTTCACAGTAAAATATAGGCTGATAGCAATTACAACTCTACATGCAACGTTAGTTTCACGCATTTCCCGTTATTTATTATGGTCTGTGGAAGGCGGACCTAGAATCCTGGTGGAAACCATCTTTTTTTGACATAATTCTAAGAGTTTTGGAAAGATTGAAGGTAACGGTTAGTAAACTTACGAGTACTCATCGCTGAGTTTTCGGTATTAATCCTTTTGAACTTAATAAGAACAAACAAATAACCTTATCTTATCAGTTAATGCATCTGACGGGCTGACGGGTTATTCCTTTATTCCTTAGAGGACCTGTTCATAAAATAATTGATGTAATCAAATATTTTTTTAAAGTTTTCAAACACCGTTTGCTGGTATCATTCTGATGACCAAAAATAATAAGGTTTATTTTAATCCCGACAAATCCCGTCACTCCAAGATCACCACAATTATTATAGTAGAACATTATACATGGAGCAAAAATTACGGACAAAACAAAAATACAAAGCACAATTTGCAGCTAAATTTCGTTTTCAAATATATAACATTTGTATTTTTGTATTACATCTTGACTATATTTTAGTGTCGTTTTCTTTAACAAGGGTGGGGCTCTGATATGATGGTTTTTTTCTGAAATTGACTTCAACTATAGTAAGTATACTTGAAACATCTTCACAAAATGAGACACAAATCGAAAAGCGTTTAAAATTCCAACAATACTAGTTTTAATCGCTTAAATGGAAAGTAAAGTCTGCTATATAGACTTTACTTGCGAACATTATAAAATGCAGTCATTTTTGAGAGAATTTATCAGCAGTTTTTTATTTACGTATCTATAAATGCATACTCAACAAATCAAATTGACTGAAACTTAATGCAGCACATTTATCAAACTTATAGGTCGAATAAAAGATTAATAATTACGTATGGAAAATTGAAAGCCTACTATAATCTTTTTTCCTCAAGAACGCTTATCGT
Source organism: Ophiothrix spiculata (assembly GCA_000969725.1). NCBI lineage: Eukaryota > Metazoa > Echinodermata > Ophiuroidea > Amphilepidida > Ophiotrichidae > Ophiothrix > Ophiothrix spiculata. The sequence continues at coordinate 145,473 of JXSR01S050269.1, forward strand.
TTCTTTACATTATAAGTACATCCCTTAAGAATTAATTAATAGTATGCTAATGTGATATATTCTAACAGCGAAAATCTTCGCCATGAACTACATAGGAAAGGCTTCAAGATACTGCCTCTTAGTTTAACTTTTTTCCTTCATTAGAGGTATGTGCAGTTGAATAAATCGCTTGATATCCAACAGCCCGGAGGCAAATTAATTGCAAATAATCATCTCCTTTCACAGTCAATAAATATTTCAAGCTTGATGTTTGAAAAAAGATGACTTTTTGGCATACAAATCAGGATATGCATTAATTAAACGAAACGCATTCAGGTTAACAAGTTAATGTGGTAATTTGGTTTTTCATGCTCTTTTTATGTGATTTAAACCTATTTTTGAGCTGAAAATAATTTTTATTCCATTGTTTGAAACCATAATAGACGGAATTTTGAAAATGAATCGTATATAAAAAATTATCTAAGTAAGACTTTTATAACTCTCAAAATGATTTTCTTCCAAATGTGTATTCGTTTGTTTGGTTGTATATCGCTCAAGATATTACAAAGGGGCAGTGAAAACCAAGTGCCTTGCCCAAGGACACAACACGTTGACACAAATGGGGTCGGACTCACACCTATGGATTATGAGACATGCGCTTTATCCACTCGGCCACACGTGCTTGTATGTATTGTATGGACCTGAAACCTACCGGACATTTTAGAATTGTCGTTTCTTTCATTTACTAGCAAAAATACTCTGATGAAAATCCAAAATGTAGAACTTTTATTACAACTTTCTTTCAAAAGTAGCAATATTTGCTCATATTTTTAAACGTCATAATTACGTAACGCGTTGAGTGACCGATTTTCACGATCTTGGTATCAATGGAAAGATGAAACCATACCCTATGCTATAGTATCAATACAACTGAACCTTCAAAATCACAAGCGGGTAACCCCCAGAAGATGTGTTAAAGGGTTTAATAAATGTATTTTCGTATTTCGGTAGTCAGATCGGATCTCCATATGTGACCTGCTCTGTCGAAACCAGGACAAAGTCGGACAAATCCATTTTTCAAATTTTACTAAATTTTAAATGCTAAAAATACAAGCTTTCCAATGATATACCAGGATTTCTCAATGTTTTGTCTGTCAAAAGTGGACATTTAGGTTGAAAATTCCTTTGTTTTGTATTGATTTGTGACAAGTTTATTGGGCTATATATTTCCTTAAGTGTTCTGGCGACTTTGTCCGGGTTTCGTGGGAGCAAGTCACATATTATGCCCCATCTAAAAGAAGTAAATGACACAAATAATAGTGTAGTATCCCTAAAATATATATATTTCTATTCATATAGGGAAAAGTTTTTTTTCTTGATTAGTGTTTACCAAAATATGCTATTTTATTGTCCATTTTAATTTCTAAATATGCATATCTGGTGTTGGATTGGAAGCATACCATATTTCATGAAGGCAAATGAGTAACTATTTTAGAAAAGATCATGGATTTACCTTTAACAAGGTTGCAACCTTTCCTTACGCTCTCAATCTGCCGTTGAATTCTCACTTAATGGAGTACCCCGGATTTTTCGATCACCAAAAAGACCACAAAGGATGTACAAGAAATTATATAGATGAGTTACGTTTTGGTACAAACTGTTTGGGAGGGTGAATTACTAACTCAGGAGATCAAGGGTTAAGCTGAAACCTATTTTAGAACAAGCATTTCCATATCTCCCATAGTAAACAAAACCAACCTCAATTCAAAAACAATATAGTGAGACAATAACCCCTTTGTTAACGTGCTAGTAAAACAAGCCTCGTTGGGTGGGAATAAAATATTGTGATTCTCAAGAAATAAAAATAAATTATACTTGGACTGCTCATTACTACAAACAAAAAATTTTCTCTTTTGCATATACGTAAGTATGACCTCAAGAACGAATTTTATGGGCGTTTCGATAGATATCAACGAGATGAAATGATAAGAATGTTTAACTTAGAATGCTATTAGCCTATTAGTTTTACAATCGTTAAAGTTGTTTTCTTCAAAAATTTTTACATCCATTCAGCTTACAGGAAGATACTTTTTAGTATTTGTTTGCAATTTGCTCGCGTTTTAAAGAAAATCTGTAGAAAATTGAAAAAAGTGAAGAAAATGTCTCCTTTGACTTCAGAACAAAACTCTCAGGTTTATATTTAAAGATTCATGGAAACTCCTTAAGCAGAATTATAGTATATTAAGTTACTTTTTCATCGAAGATATCAACAATGTTCAACTATTCGAAGAAAAAAAATACGTGTGAAAGTAAATAAAAGTGACTTTTAGACAATAAAAATTCGTATTCAATACAAATATGACGCAGCATTTGTTGATAAATAGTGTTATTATGAAGATTATACACTGAGAAAAAATATCCACATTTTATCAGCATCAAAACGTTGTAGCTTCAACGTGCCATTCATGTTTGTCTGGAATAGCTAGGTGCTTACAAAACAAAACAAATTTTATTTACTTATTTATTCTGTAAAAACACAACTAGATATAGTAAACTCTTTTCAAGAAAAACAGTTTGACACTTTATATACAGGGGTATTTCAACAAGATATTCAACGGATGACGATGTAGTCATCTCTTATTTTTATATCGAATTAACCTTGACTCCCATTAAGACACTTTTTGTCGGGCTACTTATTCAACAATTAGCCAATCATATTGGGGTAGTCACAAAATCACCGAATATAGAAAATACAAAACTACTAGAATTTCACTTCAATACACTTTTGAAAAGAAAATGATTTTAACATGTTTAGAGCAAATGCCTTTTTACATGTCTTTTGCTTTGACTGGTATTACAAATTTGATTTTAACCTTAAAATAAAACTGAAATCCCAATGACTTTAAGCTTTAAAGAGCATAATACAGCACGTATGTTTAGGTAACAAGGTCGGATTTAAGAGATTATTTAAAGTGTACGGAGAATTGAAAACCTACTTAAATCCCAACAGCCTTTTGAACAAGTTTCTCCTCAAGAATGCTTATCGTTGCTTTCACACGCAAGTACAATTCCCTAGGGAATTCTCCACGGTATATTTATGACTGTACAAGTCCTTGCCAATACAGACATGATAGTCGGAAAATGGCCTCTAGTTTCTGCCCTTTAGTAGAATTTCCGTTTGTTATTGCATTATGTATTTGACTTTTTGAATTGTTATGGTTGCATTATGCATTTAATCCTGCAGACATTGTAAGTAGTTGCCGCTTTTAGCCGACAATCAACGTTTCATTATGCCGTGGCATTTGAAAATATGAGTTCGCCTCAGACATGAAAAAGCACATTGATTAATTAATTATTTTAAAAAATGAGGGGGAATGTCGTCGTTTTTGTCTTCTACCAACTGACTAACAATCACAATTTTCGAAACACACGAGTAAAAGTCTGTGTTTTAACTATTTCACTGAATGCATACACATTTTCAACATTTTGTCAATATTTTTTTTTTATAACCCGAAAATGAAATAAGGCTCGCTAGTCAAAAATCGAAAAAAAAATCGTCAGTCCGAAAAATAATTATTTTTGTTGATAAGCAATCCGAACATATTTTTAGAACTAGCACATCTTATTTCATTTTCGGACTAGCAAACACTTTTTTTTCATTTTAGGACTGGTGAACCTTAGGATTTGCAGACCTTTTTAAAGTTCGGGCTAGCGGACCTCATTTCATTTTCGGAGTAGTGAACTTTTTTTCCAATTCGGACTAGCGAACCCTATTTTCGGACTGACGGATCTTTTCCAAATTCGGACTAGCGAACCCTGAGAAATAGGAGAACACCTTCGGACTAGCGGATTCTTACCCCTTGAAGATAGGATATATATATGCCAAAATTTGTGTGTGTGCCGATGTCGTACACTGAAGATGTCCAGCTTCAAGCAGGGTGCAGTCAATAGTGCTGCTGCAGGTAGAGAGTTTCAAATACAAAATGAAAACAGTTCTTGTAAAGAAAGAGTCATCATAAGATTGAATTTAACTGGTGATAATTATCATTCCTGATGGTGTTATATAATATCTGGTGTTGCTTCTCATCATTGGTGACAAGTAGAGTGTTGGGTTTACAGCAACTAATCAATGCTTGATCTCGCACAGCATAGCCATTGATGACAGCATTCCTTCTCCATTCAACGGGTTTCCACTCAGGTGATTGTCTGATTCCTGGCATGATATCGAGGATAAGATCAGCAGCAGCGTTGGCAGTTGTATTTATTTGAAATTGAACACTAGAGAAATACCACTCATGCAAAGAGATGTCAACTGCCAAGCGAAACAAAGCTACCGAAATGAACAGGGGAGTAACCATATCTGACCGTGCCGGGTGGGGGGGGGGGTCGGTGCAAGAGTCAAGAGGCTTCCTGATTTCTGTACTGGCTTTGGGACAGGGGCGGCGCCAGCATTTCAATTCTGGGGGTGTAAATATAGGGCAAGACATATTTGTAACGCGCGCACATCGCACAAATGTGATGGCTCACCCCGATGATGATATAAATTTTGATTTTGTCATTTCATCTGTTAGAGCATTTCCTAAGCTTTAAAATGAGACTTTACTTAATGAATTTGATCTAGGCGATCAAATTTTACAACAGAAAATCTGCTGGAAATTATAATTATTTTCTTTATTTTTTGCAGGCAAATGCCCCCCCCCCCCCCCGCAGTGCCGCCACTGCTTGGGGTTATTACATGTTAGCGGGTGTCACGAAGCCGTAAACGGCTCACTTTATATTCCCTCTTTCCTTCTTTGTCTTTCATTTTTTCCTCATCTTTCCCTTTCCTTTTTCCCTCCTTTTCTTTCATTTTATCTTTCCCATCCTCTGTTTCCTCTTTTGTCCCTTTCTCTTTTTCTCTCTTTCCCTCTTTTGTCTTTCTCTCTTTTTTTAATACCTCCCTTTGTTTTTTTCCATTTTTTGCGTCCGGGAGTAGGCAAGCTGACCCCTTGCCCCAACTAGTTACGCCCATGGTGGTAAAACAAAATGGGCTGTAACAATACTTCCATTTACCAATACAACACTGCGAGAATTCTTATACGACGCCTGAGTAACATTAACATTATCCAGGGTTTTTAGAATGGCACAATGATGTAGGATTGAAAAAATTGCTCCAGTCAAAGTCAATAAAGTCAACTTACATAAGGCAAAAATCGTACGAAGTCAATGATCTGCTCATCCTTACTCTGTTAAAAAACATCCATGAGCTCGGCGAACTACTATCGTCCAAGAGTATTAGCTCATAAATCACTGGCGTGTCCAAAGGGAGGGGGGGGCGGGGAAGGGCCAAGTATGATTTGTGGCCCATTCGGGGATCTGGACACTTAAAAGATAGAAAAAAGGGGGGGCGTGGGACGTTAGTCAGTCGGGGGAAAAGGCCCATTCAGAGATCTTCACAAAACAAAGCAGTTTTTAATGTTTTGAAAATCATTTAAAAACTTGCCTTGGACTTGTGAGACCTTGAATTTCCCTTTGTTTTTGATAATTTAAATGTAAAAAAGCTAAAAGTTTTGCGTAAATTTCAAGATTTGTAAAAATGTTTAGCTGAATTAACATAATTAATTTTTTTCGCTCTACGCGAGCATTATCAAAAAAAAACTAAAAATCTCACATTTTAACCTTCCGCTGCTACTGGTCATTTGGGGGAAGCTGATGGTTGTTCCCCCACCACTCAGAAAAGTCCTATTTGGCCGCCAAAATTCCATATTTGCATCAAACTGGCTTTAAAACTAATTGTAAAACACTTAAAGGTCAACCTTACTATTGATAAATAACTTCTGGAACTATAACAAACACATTTGACGCAAAATAAGATCATATGCATGTTACAGATTCACAATGGCTGCCAAAATGCCCGCCAAACTAGCCTTTAAAATGCCAATTATCATACACAATCAATAGAAAATGACATTTATAGCTACAACAATTATTTATAGCTACAAGGACAATACATATTTTCGCTCAAAATGAGTAACGTTGACAATAAAACAAATCTAAAAACTATATATTTCAAATAATCAACAGAATAGGCCCAAAAGGGTCAAGACAGACCTTAAACGTCAAAAAGGTACCTAAAATGTGGCTCAAAATGGCCGCCAAATAAGTTTTTTTCCTAGGTTTGAGTATTTTGGTGGTTCTTTTGGGCCTTGTTATGGGCGCCAGTTTGGATTAAAACAATGTTAATAGCATAGTTATGTATAAATGTTTGTTTTGTAAACCGAACAGTCATTTATCAGGATTATGTTGAATATTTAAAGTTTCTAACACAGTTTTAATACTAATTTCAGGCTATTTTGGGTCAAAATTCACATTTTGGCAGCCATTTTGGACCTCATAACAGTCGCCATTTTGCATTTGAAACATATTAATATAATGAGATATGTATTGTTCTAATCCTCACAGCCATTTGCATTGATAATTTTGAACGATCAGTGGGTTTTGAGGCTGTTTTAAAATCGATTAAATCTATTTGTGCGCATGATAATGTACTTTTTAAATTAGCGGCCATCTTCGATCTTAATATGGTCGCAATTTTAATTTTTGACAGGTTTACAACCTTCTTTTTGGAAGAATTGTAATTGGACACTGTAATGTTTTGGTGCCCGTTTTTGCTATTTTTGGTCAATTTTAATGAAAATGAACTTTTTAAATTTAAAACATGCGTACAACCTAATTCATGACCTAGTTCTTACCAATGTATTTTTATTTTATCTTTAAAAGCTATTTGTAATGAAAATTTGGTTTATTGCCGGCCATTGTTTTTAACAAAATATCGATTTTTTGCTCAAAAATAATAATATACGTCAATTGGAATCTTTGGGCAAAAAATGGAGGATTTGTCATCTGTGCAACAAGATAGCAATAGCAATCACACCTTCAACAAGATACTTACAAGCAAGTAACCAAATTTACTTTTTACGCGTCTCGGCTATTTAACCAATATCTGCATTGACTTAAAATAAATACGGATTGAAAATCGGACAAACCGTTTCAAAATGGCGGCCAAAACAAAATTTGCCGTGTCGTGTCAACAGTTTCCCGCCAAAAATTTGAAAACTCACTTCCTAATGGAATTTTTCAATAAAATTTGGCTCGTATGTGCAGTTTGTAAATACAAATACATTCCTTAAATAAAATTTGAAAACAGTTGTTCGGTTACGATTTTATGGGCGAAACAAAATTGAAGAGCGCCCTCGAAAATGCTTATTTATGCTAATTAATATGAGAAGGGGTGGGCGATGACAAGTTTCTTCGCGTTTTTGCGCTAACACGCAAAAACCAAATGTTGGGTCCATATGGACCCCCACCCCCCTTGACCACTTAAGTGTTTTAAAGATGCAAGGGATACGAAAAAGGGCTATTCATCTGAAAAAAATACCTTAGGATATTTTCAAATTTTGTATCACCATAATGTGAAATAATCATTATTTAAGCAGGCTAGATTTTTGCTAGCATCATGTATTTCTAGTAATTAGAAGTCTAGTGAAGGTACTAATGCCCATTTCAGAGCACCATAATGATTTGCCTACAGCTTTTCTTACCATTAAATATCTAGTACGCTTTTTATCGAGTTTCAGTAGGTTTGTTCGTTGGGGACACATGATAGCTCGGTTTTTGTCTAAGAAAACCTCATTTTCTAGACTCACAATAAACAAGATTTATGGTTATCTCTGGATAAGAACAAAAAGTTGTTCAAAGAATGCGAGCCAGAAAGTAGGTATAGAAATAACACGTCGACAGGATTATCTTATGAGCTGTAGAATTTATACAAATAAACGGTTTGATCTTTTAAACTTGATGTCAAGAAAGAACTTAATGCGCGTTTTGATAGCTACCAGGGAGATGACATGATAATAAAGTTTAACTTAGAATGCTATTAGTTGTGCAATTGTTGTAGGGGGTTTTCTTTTAAGTCCTCAGAAGACTAAGCAAAACAGATTGAGGCAACTTAAGGCGAGACACTATTTATTTGGCTTAATCATTTTTTATTAATAGGAGAGGCTATAAAGAAGCGAAGAAAATTTCTCATTTGACTTCAGGTCAGAATTCTCTCGTGAGAATTAAAAACAAAGTCTTACAGGCAGATTAGTAACATTTTCATTTATCTTGTCATCGAAGACATCAACAAGATTCAGTTATTCTGAAAAAAACAAAGATTGACTGATAATACGTCACTTCTTACCTTTATTCATACAACTTGAACAATAATAATATACACATTTTAAAGTCATCAGAAGGTTCTGTGGTGACATTGTGCCAAAAAATTCATACCAATGTTCCGACTGACTTTTTCGCTGGAGGAGGGGCCTGACAAAAAAACTACATTACTTCAATAAGGTATCTTGTAGTTAACTTGGTTATATCTATCATGGATATCGTCACTGAATGCATTAGCTCACACGCCAAGGTATTATAAGTATCTATATTATAAAGATATTGCAAAAACAAAAACAAAAAGTTGTGACAAGAATCAATACACCAAATATATCATATTTGCTGAGTATTTTCCTTTGGAAACAACATTTTATATAAAATATATTAAAGACTGTGTTAGAAAGATCATGCATTTACATATCACCCCTGACATTTCAATAAATTATTGAGAAATCACGTATGTTTTCTATCGCTTGGTCTTTAGAACGTTGAACGTTTGTCCACAATATTGCTGCTTTTTTCCCTAAGGGGCGCATGGTAATTGAAAATGCCACCTTTTTGCCTTTAAGAATTTCCTTGAATTCTTACCTGAGAATTCTATTCTGATAGTAAAATATTGACTTGCTTCAAATGTGGAAACAGCAACAAATATGCCAAACTGTTTGTCGCTGCAAGTCATTCAAAATGTTTGCTTTGCGAAAAGAAGAAAACATCTTTGACGATTGCATAAGTAATAGCAAATTAGATTAAACTTATTTATGAAAAGTGGATTCCCTCTAGAGTTTAATTTGATATTTCATTTTCACGACACTCATAAGCTTAGCTAATCATTGGCGTTTGAATACGTAGATCTATTGTAAGTTGTATCAAATACATTTACATTAACTCTTGTCTTACCAGGAAGGGGGGGGGGTCCCACAACGGATGATTCCCTGTTGCATAAAAACGCAAACGAATACGACCTAAGGAATATGGGTAGTTGTAAATGTATCCTTTGCGGTCAGTTTAGGGAAACAATCGTAGGTGCCACCTTCAGGGGGTCAAGGTGTCCCGTGAAAGTCTGAAGGTAAGGGAGGAGAGGGGTCGCCATTTCGAAAAATATCAGCATGCTATGGACCTCAACCCTCGTCCACATAACGTATTTTCTACTACGTCGTCACTTAAGATAAAATTAACGTGCCAAAGTATAGGATATGGTCTCCTCTTTCTATTGATACCAAAATCATGAAAATCGGTCAAGGCGTTACGTAATTATGACGTCATAAAGTACTTTAGGTCGGAAAATTTTGCCGAAATCTGATTTTCGGCGAAAATTGAAAAACATTCAAAAAATCGCTATAAAAGTTCTAAATATCGGATTTTCATCGGGTTTTTTGCTAATGAATAAAGGAAATGGTAGTTCTAACATGTTATGTAAGTTTAAGCTTGTTAGCATGCAGATATTTTTCAAAATGGCGACTTTTTATATAGGGGGGGGGTTACCACCCCCCTACCCACGGACTTTGACGGCTTACCCTACCCCCACCTAAGGTGGTACCCCGACTTTTTTCATCAAAATGACCGCAAAGGATGTAAAAACAATTACTTAAATGCCTGGGTCACTTTGTTTTGCGTTTTGGAGCAATCGGCGATGATCCGTTAGGAGGGGGGGGGGGTAACCACCCCCCTTAAATTTCTATTTTTTTTTGCCATTTTTGACGCAAATCGTACGATTGTTTTCGACTCGGATGTACTTATGTCGTCATAATTACGTAACGCCTTGGCCGATTTTCATGGTATTGGTATTAATAGAAAGAGGTGACCCTAACTTATACTATGATTTCAAAAAAACCTTTATTTTTAGGGGTAACATTTCAAATTTCATAGTGAGGTAACCCCCCTCCCCTTGATAACAAACGTTACAAAAATTACGTTGGTAAGACAAGGGTTAAAAATCCAAATATGATTTAATCTGGAATATGAAAGTCAAGCAAATAAATTTTACTTCCCGGATCGCGTAGAAATGATCAGTTTGATATCTGTAAAATCTGTAAAATATAATAATGTTAAACCAACAAGAAAACATCAGCTAAACTAACAAAATTATCAAAAGATGTTTCAATGTTGATAAAACTTTTATAATGGTCCCATTCAACTATTTCGCACAATTTATCAAAACTCATCAGTAGCTATCAGTGAAAAATAAACAAGTTACCTGCACTTTCATTGTTTAACAAATCTTGCTTTAAACATGTTAAAAATTAACTAGAATATTGTGACCATTATTTAATTGTCTAAATGACCTTCTCTAACTCGTCATGTGAGTGTAAGAAAATCGTATCTGCATTGGCTACCCTAAATTATATTTATTTACCACCTTGTAACAAGAATGTAAAATATCAAATGTCCCTGTCTTATGTCAGTGACTCCTGACAGTGTGGTTAAAAACAACATTAAGAACAAACAAATTTGCCATAATTTTAACCATTGGCGGTAAGTAAAATTATGAAGAGACAAATACATTACGTTGTAATGTCACTAGGTTGTCACAGGACGATGTTAAAAACTGTTTAGCTCTCTGTAAGATCAAGGTTGCAGATTTGTCAATAGGTATATCATTGAGATTTTTAAAGGATAATTTTCTAATTTTCTAGACTTATATAACAGCCAGATGAATAAGAAATACGTTTCATTACTAAATATATATCTCAACACCGATCGCGTAGGAGTTTTGTTAGCGAGAATTGTTCGGTGATACCTTTTCGTACTTAAGCTCATACTGGCAGGGATTCATCTGCAACGCGTGAATCCAAAGAGGATTTCAAAGATCTTATTGGAAAGGCATGGGCACAACAGACGGGGACGTCCGTTTACAACATGGAAAGACGTTATACAGAGAGACCTCAACTTTCTTGGACTGAAATGATCTTTTGAAGAAGCAGAGGTGGCAGCTCAAGATCGTGCTATGTGGAAACTTCTCTCTGGTCAGGCAGCATTTGCAGAGATGTGCGACGCCGACCGGTAGGTAAGGAGATAATTAGTTGATGCTGTTTTATGCTACTTTTGGGTGTGGCCTAGTTTGAAAAAAAAAACACACCTCACAGCCACATCCACTCCCAGGGTTTTTGCAGACAACCTGAATTCTGCTTTGCTATGGTTTTCACAATACTCTGGTCTTCGAAAATCCCAAGATGGGTGCATGGTTTAGGTTTCGGGTCCATAATAGACTACAAGTGTTCACAGTAAAATATAGGCTGACAGCAATTACAACTCTACATGCAACATTAGTTTCACGCTTTTCCCGTTATTATGGTCCGTGGGAGCCAGACTTAGAATCCTGGTGGGAGCCATCATTTTCTTGACATAATTCTAAGAGTTTTTGAACGATTGAAGGTTACGGTTAGTACACTTACTCATCGCTGAGTTTTCGAACAACAAAAATAAACTTATCTTATCATGCCATGCATCTGACGGGTTGACGGTTTATTCCTTAGAGGACCTGTTCATAAAAACATAATGTAATCCAATATTTTGTGTAGTTTTTAAACACCATTTGCTGCTGTCATTCTGATGACCAAAAATAATAAGGCTTATTTTAATTCCGACAAAAGTCTCCAAGCTCGCAACAGAAGTTACAGTATTTATTTGTAATATGTGATGACTCACACCGAAAAGGGGGACTTTGCGACAGAACACGTTTCAAGATACGGGTGAAACTAGGTAGCCAAAAATAAGGAACAATAAGAATTTCTAGCAGATTTTCTGTTATAAAATATGATCGCCTTGATCAATTTCGACAAAAAAGGTGTCATTTTAAAGCTTAAAGAATGCTGTAACAGATGCAATGATAAACTCAAAATTGATATCATCTGCAAAGTACCTTCCTTTCGGTGTGAGTCATCACATATATATAGAGCAAGAATTACGAACAAATAAAAATACAAGCAGATATGTCATTTAAATTTGTTTACCAATATTACCATCTGCATAACACCCTTACTATAATTTGGTGTCGTTTTCTTTAACAAGGGCGGGGCTCTGAAATGATTTTTTGTAATTGTCAACTACAGTAAGTATACTTAAAATATCTTCACGAATGAGAAACAAATTTTAAATCGCTTGACATTCCAAGAATACCAGTTTTAATTACTAACATGAAAAATAAAGTCTGCTTTATAGAGTTTATTTGCAAACATTATAAAATGCAATAATCTTAAGAGAATTTATCAAAAGTTCATTATTTCAACTTATAGCACCACATTTGTCATGCTATATAGGTCGAATAAAAGAGTAATGATTACATATGGAAAATTGAAAGCCTACTTTAATCTTATAAAAAAAAACTCAAGAACGCTTATTGTTTCTTTACATTATAAGTACGGTACATCCCTTAAGAATTAATTAATAGTATGCTAATGTGATATATTCTAACAGCGAAAATCTTCGCCATGAAATACATAGGAAAGGCTTCAAGATACTGCCTCTTAGTTTAACTTTTTTCTTCCATTAGAGGTATGTGCAGTTGAATAAATCGCTTGATATCCAATAGCCCGAAGCAAATTAATTGCAAATAATCATCTCCTTTCACAGTCAATAAATATTTCAAGCTTGATGTTTGAAAAAAGATGACTTTTCGGCATACAAATCAGGATATATATTAATTAAACGAAATGCATTCAGGTTAACACGGTTAATGTGGTAATTTGGTTTTTCTAGAACTAGTACCGTTCCCACAGACCGCCCCTCCCACGGACCCAGCAATGAGCCCAGC
>JXSR01S050280.1:17950-29474 GCA_000969725.1 Ophiothrix spiculata
CCAATAAGCTAAAAAAAGTAAAAGTCATGGGTGACAGGGGGCGCTTCATTTTTAACACTTTACAGTATTGCTTTAATTACATAACCATTTAAACAAATAAAAAAACACACGTTTGTTTAACCGTTTAACTGTAAACTACTGTTGAATTCTGCAAATGTATAAACTACGTTTCCTGGCAAATTGTATACAATTTAGGCTTACAAAAAAAAATAGGCGGTCAAAATATTGTCTTCAAAACACTTGTATTTTACATGCAAAGTCATGAAATCAACACAATTTTAGTTTCTCTGGCTAATATTTTACTGCCCCGTGCAATGTAAACAATGTGAAACCTACATACAGGGCCGCACCATGGAATAAAGTCATCCAAATAGTCCACTGGATATCCCATTTTTACGTTGCGGCACCAGTTCCTGTTGAATCGTGGCATGAAATTTCTAAACGTTTAGTGGTGTTTCGGTTGTTTAATCGTTTAAATGGGTAAACGATCCCAACATTAACCATGGAATCACTTTATTTAAGAGCCCAATGGTGCATTTTTAGATGCAAACAAGCAAAGTGAAAGGGGGGAGGGTGCAGGGGGTATATGTGATGGCATAAAACCTTTACAATCAAAAACATAGGGAGGGCTTGAGATAAAAACAAAAAAGGGGGGAAGAGTTGTTGAGGGTTTGGGAAAATGATGGAATCAATAACCATAACACCAGCATGGCAAGTTAATTGAGAAACCATGTGGGCAGTTTTCATGAAAACAAAGAAAGTCAGGGGTAAGGGGATAATGTAGATGATGGCATCATAGCACTATGACTATATCAAATGCAGTCTGGGAGAAAGGGAGCAGCTGGATCGAGCTATACTAGTTATGGATGGAGGTTCATGCAGGCTCATATGAAGCCGCATTATAACGTACCTTAGGGTTATTTTTCACTCGCTCACAGCCTTTTTCCCGTACCAATTCCCTTCAGTGTTTAAGTGATATGCAATATGCCCTATGAATGAATCAAGGGGACCAATTGCTATTCATGGTCCAGTTTGGTCCAGGTAGGGTCAAGGGTTCATGAGTTATAGCCGTGACCTTGAAATGACCTGGGATGACCTCGGGTCAACTTTTTGGACAATTTTGAGATTTGACCTCTAGATGACCTTTGACCTTGGATGACCTTACCGGACCCCCTCAAAAACGCGAACTCGGTTGCACCCACCCACCAAGTTTCAGGAGCGTGCGACCCACCGTCTCCGAGCAAATAGATGGACAGACACACAGACATTGAGTATTATTTAAACAATAATTTTCCAGTCACCAAGCGACTCGATTCAGCAGCTGTAGATGCAGTTCCATTCAGTCTAAAATATCCGCATAATTTTGACCTCAAAACACATTATTGCTTTGCATTAATATTATACGCACAAAATTAGTCTCATTACTTCCTAGGAATAATATTGTAAAATATTAACAGTGTATAAAGAAAATTCATTTGTTAAAAAATAAAATTAGATATTTGCTGCAACCTGCATTTTACCATCAGACTACAGCCTTAAGGATGCAGTCTGTATCAAAAGCCCTCAGGCTATCAAGGATGACATTGTCTGGATGCATAACTTGTTGTGTACGGGTATCAAGTATTACTTTGTAAGGTTTCTGTTGACACACCTTATGTTGACATTTATCTTGACATAAAACATATCTTGACATGTCGACATAAAATCTCATTTGTCGACAAAGTTTGGCAAGTAAAGTTCCATACAAACGAGTCAAACAGAAAAATGTCATTTACATGTGTTATTTTATGCGTTTTTTAACACATTTTATTTAAAGTTATTACAATGGCTCACAACAAAAAAGTAAAAAAAATTCTATTTTATATCATCCATATTTTGGTACGGAAAAAGAACTAGCACATTACTATATTATAGGTAAGTCTACATCTAAAACGGGTCATTAAGCTTATCCAAACAATTTCATCAACTTTTTTTTATCAACATTATGTCGATACATATATTGACGTTGACAACAAATTATTGCGATATGTCGACATGAAAAAACAGTTTTGACAGAAACCTTAATTACTTTGATGAACACGCATGGCCCTGTTTCATAAAAGTTTATAAGTTCATCCTAAGTTTGGATATAGTTTTTAATGTTAAGAGTATCATAATGTTGGTGTCATTTACTGTTGTCTTCAAAATAAAATTAAAAATGAAGATAATCTTGAAATTTAGATTAGACGAAAGAAATAGGCCCTTTGTAATTTCATTGTGATTATCGATGAGTCAATGCGAATTAAGGCCCTGCATGGAAACCCGAAACCCCGAATTTTCCCTAGTCTAGAAAAAATCTTTTCGGGTCGGGGCAAGCTAAATTTTTATTAGGTCGGGCGGGTCGGGGAAAAAAATGTCGGGGAAAGACGGGGTAATACGAATTGTACTCCTATCAAATGTGCTTTTGGTTTCTATAATGAATTAAACCTACTGTTGATCTCTGTTTGCTTTTTCAGCCATTTTGCTTTCTACAATGAAGATGAGCAAGTCATTGAGATGCAGAAACAAGAGGTGAGTCATAATACAGTCTCCCCCAAAATTACCTACCCCCCCCCATGAAGTTGTTGAAATGAAGAAACAACAGATGAATGCCACAGTAAAATGCCACGGGTGCATTGTACAGGCATGACAATTTTCAGCGTTTTCGCGGATTTTTTTTTTTTTAATTTGTCCTGTTTCTATTTTTTTACCCTAAAATCTGCATTTTTATATGCCACAAAAGGCGGGCCCCTGGACCCCACCCGTTAGGGGCGAGCAGTGGCTACGCCCACCTTCCTTTCCCAGAGTTACCAATTCTAAACCCTTTCAGCTTTTTTTCCCAAACCCACTTTTCATGCCTGATTGTATGGTGGCAGTCACTTGTTGTTTCTGTATTTCAATGACTTACTAATTGTTGAAACCAAAATGGGTGTAATTACAAACAATTATTATCCCCCTGGAGTTGACCCACCGGTGAGCCAACTCCTGGGGATTACTCACAATGAAGATGGGTATATTAAAATGAAGAAATAAGGCATGAGTGACACAGAACAAAACCCCCAAACCACTTACCCAACCCATCCCACCCCACAATAAAGATGAGAAAGTTGTTGAAAAGAAAATTTAAGAGGTTAGTACCACTGTTGTAGAATTTTTTTTTTTTTTTTGAGAAAAATCCAAATTTGTAATATTTTTCCAGCAGAATTTTTTTGCAATCCTATAAACACAAATGTGTGCCCAGAATTACAGAGAGCCAACCCAATAGGGGCATCGTATTTTGACCCCTACCACTATTCCCCCCCCCAAAAAAAAATGATGACCTGGATATAAAGTATATCCACCAAATCAAAGTTGAGTACCTCTTCAGAAAGTGGTAAACTTAACCTGTGCAAGGTACTATACCATTCAAAATTACTAAATGATATTTCAGTTCTCAAGACAACTGATAAATATTATTAGGTAATATACCTGAGCAGAGCGGTTAGAGCAAAGGTCTCATAATACAGAGGTTGTAGGTTCGAGCCCTGGGCCAGGCAGTTTTCGTCTTCTTTTTTCCTTGGGCAAGAAACTTTACTCTAGTTGCTCCGTGGTTCGGAAGTCACGTAAAGCTGTTGGTCCCCTGTACGAATAGACTCCTTTATGGGGTATGCATGTCATGCAAGTGCATTGTATCATTGATTGATTGATTGATATAGATTCCTGACATCTGATTGGTTAAATGTATGTCACATGGCATGGAGTAGTATCGTCTAAAGATATTATTCCCATAGGATACTTCAAAAATGCACCCAAATGGCTCAAATCACAAAAGTGTGATTATGGTTTTAAATTTGCATCGTGCAGCTCGAGCATTACATGGACGACATAGCGTTCTCGGGCAAATGCGCACTACAATGCATAAACTAATTTAGTTGGTGTCTATATGCAGAACACGATGTGGTCGCCACAGAAAGAAGAGACAGAAGTAAATAAATCATCAAAAATGTTTAGGTGCTTAACAATGACAAAAATCTTTATATTCAGTACACATATGTGATGACTCGTCCCAAAAATGGGGACTTTGCGACAGAACACTTTTCGAGAAGCTGATGAAAATAGGCAGCAAAAAATAAAGAAAATAAAAGAATTTCCAGCAGATTTTCTGTTGTAAAATTTGATCGCGTTGATCAATTTCAACAAGTAAGGTGTCATTTTAAAGCTTAGAAGATGCTGTCACAGATGAAATGATAAAATCAAAATTGATATCATCTGCAAAGTCCCCCCTTTCGGGTTGAGCCATCACAAATAGATTTGATTTTTAGAATATCCGATGATAATCGGTAAGACCTTATGGCAACTTGCAGCATGTGTGTGTGCGTGTCCGTCCGTCTGTGTGTGTCTGTCTGTCTGGGGTAAAAGCTTGTGAACAAAATATCTTCGAGACCAGAGACTCAGAATTGGATGCCACTTGGTAGGAAGGACCAGGTGACATATTTTGATTAGATAATATTACAGCGCAAAATATGCATATGTTAATTACCTAATTTGCATAATATTTTCAGAATTGGGTTGAATTGGCATATCACTGTGTGAACAAAGTATCTGGAGATATGAAACTTGGAAATGGATGTCACTTGGTAGGAAGTACCAGGGTGACATACTCTAGAACTGATTAGATTTACAGTGCATAATATGCATAGGTTCAGTACCTAATTTCAATAATTTATTCAAAATTTGGTAGTTGTTTAATTCAGCTATTAGTATATGCAGCTTTTTTGTTTAATTCACCTACTTAGTATATGCAGCTTTTTTGAACACTTCTTAAATGTATCAAAAAATATTTCACACTTTCAGTACAGATGCATGATTATCAAAAACCTATAGGTCATGGGCTACTAATGACGTCCACTCTAGACTTCATTTATCGGACGACCTCCAGCTATATCCAGGAATCATGTCCAGATATTAACTCGGGCGTTGGTCAAAATTATTTCCCCACAGTGATATCAAACCATAACTATGCCCACAGTTATGGTTTTGAAAGCACCTTAGGGAAATAGTTTTCACCATTCTCGCTCATATTCAGTCAATAGCAAGGCACACCACCAGCAGGCCACCACAGGGCTGCTGCCTGGGCAGCGATTTCGTCTCCATATGCAAACAGCATATATGACGTATTTGGATTTAGGTGCATTTTGGTGGTTTTTGACTTTGAGCTTTAGTGAGCTTTTGGGCGATTAGAGTTAATGACATGGCCAAGCACCATCTTTCATTTTCGTGAATTTTACTTAAAGGGGCAATTCATGATCCACTTTTCACCCTCTACGTCTGTCAAAATTGAGATTCTTAGCTTATAAGTAAGGTTGAATCGATGGCTCATTTCCTTACCGAAACGATATGCCGATGTTTTATATCTGTCACTTTGCCGAAACGATATCTGTTACCGATGTTTTAGTGCATCATCAGCTGATCAAAAACGTGGCCTAGACTACGGCTAGGCCACGCTTTTAAGTGCATCATCAACTGATCAAAAACGTGGCCTAGAATAGGGCTAGGCCACGCCTTTAGTGCATCATCTGCTGATCAAAAAGTGGGCCTAGACTAGGGCTAGGCCACGCTTTTAGTGCATCATCAGCTAATCAAAAACGTGACCTAGCCCAGCTAGGCTTAAATCCAAACATTTGTAAAGTTCATTGGCAAAGACAGGTGATTTTACCGATACGATATTTTGCAGATAGGGTGTAATATCGGCCCGATACGATGCATTGGTTCAAGCTTACTTATAAGAATCCTCAACCGGTATATGTTACGATCCTCAAACCATTCTTTCATATGTGCTTGCATTTTTGAGAAAAGTAATAAAAAGTGTCATTTTCGAATTATTGTCGGGGCCCCGAAAGTAATTACAACACAGTAGCCTATGTGGATTTTCAAAATGTTGAAAAGCTTGTAACTTGAAAATGAACGGTCGAAATCAAGTGAAATTTTCAGTATATATTTATATTGTACTCTTCTTTTTATTTAGCGAGAAAAGAAGCAAGGTTTTTGTCACATCAATGTCATGAATTGCACCTTTAATCGGATCAATTTTCCCTTATAAACAAGAAATTTTTATCACTAATATTTGTCTTTTTTTCCATAGGTTTTCTTGAAAGATTCATTTGGCTTGAAAACGCTGTATGACCAAGGAAGGATAAAGACATTTAACATCAGCGGGGTGGAGCACACTAAGTGGCATGGCAATCAAACGGTTTTTGACTGCTGTATAGAACCGTTCTTGACATGATGAATATTGGTAAAACGGGTAAATGTTTTTTGATTTTTTGACAAATTTAACCAATTTTATCATGATAAATATAATTGATTTTACAAATCTTGTTACATAGAAAGGAGACATCAATTTAAAGGTGATTAGTCATGATACCTCATGGATATGAAAATTCATTAAAAACTTCTTTGAATCAAGAAAGGTTTGATAGAATCAAAACAAACAACCAAAACTTTGTTTTAACAGACGATTTCCCACCCAATTCGTTCCTTAGTAATCTGTTGACAGTGTTTCTATTTTCCAAAATTTTCAATTTTAGAATGTGTGCTTGTCATTTTAAATGACTTGTATTATAGTTTAGAAATTTTAAATGCATCCAGAAGTACAATATCTTTACCAAAAATGGTTCGGTAGATGCAAAATAGTTTTAATTTTGAGAACGTACTGATTTATTTCTAGAAACACTCTCACTTAATTTTTACATTGCTGCCGATCTAAAAATTCAACGCTTAAGTAATTGTCTGTTTTACTCCAATAAGTTAGCAGTTGAAAGGGCTTTCTAAAAATGCCTTAAAATCGGTAAGTGTCTAAAAGTTGAAGTTCACATTGATGATCATGGCTAATGCCTTTAATTAGAGAATTAAAGATAAGATTTATTGTTTTGCCTGTCATCTATCGTCTCACAATGGATGGGCGTACATTATTTTGAGTAATGGGTGCCCCTGCAGGGGGTGCCCATTACAAAAAAAATAATATACGCCCATCCATAATGAGACAATAGATGACAGGCAAAACAATAAATCACCATCTTTTATTCTCATTCTTATTAGTCACAAATTTGAGTCATTTATAAACAAAAAACGATGTAAATTATTGCCAAAAACTGTAAACATTATCATTGGCAAAACGTACAACGCTATTCAAACATGAAATATTCCAAACCCAGTAAAGCTGTTCCCGCCGGATGTGTGCGTATACCTGCATCGCGCCTTGATTTTGAACGCGCGGCTCCAATGCGTTTCACGCTGAACGCACTGTCATCTATCGTCTCATAATGGATGGCCAAAATTCCTTATTAGGAAGTAAAATCGCACTCAGTGACTAAGAATGTATGATATTACAGTGGAACCTTGTTAACACAAAATCACCCGGGACAACGATTTTAGTTGTGTTACCAGGATTTTGCGATATCCAACTGAATTCACATAGACAATTCACACTTAGGACCAGGCAATCATTTTGTGTTATCAGGGTTTTTGTGTTAACAAAGTTTGTGTTAACAAGGTTCCACTGTATCTCACTTTGTTTTTTTACTGCTCTGTATACATGCAACTATAATAGTGTAGACATGATGCTTCCAACATACACAGTAGTCTTAAGCTCAGTCCTTGGTATTCTGCAAATTGCAAGTGATGTTCTGCTAATAAGAAACTTCTGCTGACTCTTCATTATAAACACATTAAAGGGACTAGCCTAGATTCCACTTAGAATTAAAAACTTATGGAAATGCTCTAAATAAAGCTTAAAAGTGTAGTGATATCCAAAAAGTACAAAAATTTACACAGAAATGGATCAAATTGAGAGATAACTAATTTGCAATATATCATTCTTTGATGGTGGTGTGACTATCTTGTGTTTTCTAAATCTTAAATTTGTACCTCAGATCTGGATTTACCAGATAAAAAAAAATTACCCATCACATGTGTAGAAACAAAATCTTTTTAAATTTTGAAACTAGAAACGCTGTTTTCACATCTTTTTTTTCGCCAGCGAAAAAAATTAAAGCAGCTAAAGAATGGCAATTTTCTCTAATATTCCTAAAAATCATGGAAAACTAGGCTAGTCCCTTTAAGCTCAGCCTCTATAACCTTGGCACATTGTTGCCTTCATGAATTAGGCTTACTGAATTCCTGACTTGATCAGTACTGTTTGTATATATTTGTAAATATCTCAGATAATTATACTCAGATTCACAAGTAATTGAGTCCTGTGCAAGATCTTTAAAGGTCCCATGAAATAGAATTTAAAGTTTGCTTTAAAATAAAGCTTAGTGGTCATTGAATACAAAACAGTATAGTTCATTATCATTTGGGGCTTTGTTTTAAGAAATAATAATGATGATGATGCAACTTGTGACAAGTTTAGCAGGAGGGACAAAACACTTTTTGAGAAAGGCTTTTACGACGGGAATTCATAACAATTGGTAGATTGACAAAACACGTTCAAAATTATTTACCACTCTCTACGTCATGCACTACTTTTTACGTTAAATCAGTAATTGTTCAGAGTATTGGTCTATCAGTGTATCAGTGAATAGAATGAATAAAAAATTCAAGGCGACTGGTTTGAATCTATTCATGGTATACTTACTGATCAGACTGATAAATCAATATCACTACTAATGGTCCGATTTGTTGTGTGTTCCTTTTTCGGGCCCTGTTTTTTGCAATGGAATGTCCCACAAAAATTGTATCAGGATTATTGTCCTATTTCGTAGGTCCTTTAAAGGTACATGGTCCAATTTTCCAAAAGTAAGTTTACACTTTCATATGAAAGATCACCACTTAATTACGATACTTAAATTTCAATTTCAGTTAAATCGGAACAATCGTTGTACTACCCGATCTTGTAACATCTTCCCGCCAGCTCCAAGATTTTCTTCATAGAAATAATACATTCATGAATTATACAAAAGTCTCATTTAAGGATAAATCAATCCCTTGTGGGTTTCTTGGGATTTACCAATCCTATGAAATGTGACCCTTTTTTTTAAATTTCACGGATATGGATGCTCAAAATACCCCCTTTTTTATGATTTCACGGTCTGCGGTTACAGTGAAAAATGTACTCCTTTTCCGCAAAATTTAGAACGCGCATGGTTACCACTTTTATGTTGACTTGGGGACCGGGCCTTCATCGATTATCTGCCATGTAGGGAGAGTTATTTTTTTACTGTGGTATTCATCATGTGTGCATGTTACACTTTCACAGTTATAAACCTGGCATTTTCGCGTAGGTTTTTGAATTTACTACCCGGGTAGAAAAATTGCCAACGGAATTACCCGAAAATGAATGACTTCTTTCCGTGCTAATCCTTGGTTTGCATAATGGTAAATTATTATTCAATCATCTTCTTAATATATTAACAAAAGAAGCTTAAGACAAGTAGTAAGTACATGGAACTTGTGTGTTTATTTCGTGACCAATATTCTACGTTAAAGTCATATTGCAACTCGTATTTTTCATTGCTACTTCGGGTACCCGATTGCCCGTCCGAAAAATGCGTCGGGTACCGGGGTACAAAATTGGCTGAAAATGCCAGGCTTAGCGTGGACACAGAGTTAATACCATGGGTAAATTCAGTTTCAGTTTATTTCCAAGTACAAATCAATTCAATATATCAAAATAAATATCACAGTTTAAATACTAAGAATGAGAATACAATATTTTTTAACAAGGAAAGATGAATGTAATTGGGAGGGATGACCAATTAAGAGCAAAAGCTCAAGTCACCGTATTGGGCACCCCCAAAAATAGAATAAGATTAAAGGTAAAACGAGAAAAAAAAGAGCAGTGCGAGACACAGACCAACAAGAGACAAAAGAAGAGATAGAAGTGGTATTCTTTGTTAGGTACAGATACAACTCCGAACAGCAGCAGCTGAACACTTTGAGGAATGTTGTAGACTAAGGCCAAGAAAAAAAATTGTTGTGTTGCTCTCAAGTAAAATTTCTGAAAAAAAGACTCGGTCGGTCAGAAAACAATTTTTTTTAAAAAGCACCTAAATTATAAAATGTGGGTGTATTTTCCACTATTTTCACAATATTTACTCAAAAAACAATCAATCTGAGCAAAATTGGGTGCTTTCCCCGACCCTTTTTTAAAAAACATTTTTGAATAGGGTCGGTCGCTGAGGGCAACACAACAATTATTTTTGGCCTAATTTAGATCATTCATGAGATTTTTGATTGGTGTCTGAATACACTAAGAAACGACTATTATTTATAAAACACATGTTATGTAATTTACAACGCATGTGCTAATTGCTTATTTTGATTTTATTATTTGATTCCGGAGTGTTTCTTCCTAGATCCGCCTGATCATATTAACAGCTAGGGCTATAATAGCAGACAGAGTACTGAGAGAAAAATTTGAGTGGATAGGGCATATGTGATGGCTCACCCCGAAAAGGGGGACTTTGCAATAGACCACTTTTCAAGAAACTGGTGTAAATAGGCAGGAACAAAATAAAGAAAAAATAATCAGAATTTTCAGGATATTTCCTGTTGTAAAATGTGATCATCATGATCAATTTTAACAAGTATGGTGTCATTTTAAAGCATTTAAAATGCTGTAACAGATGAAATGACAAACTCGAAAATTGTTATCTACAAAGTCCCCCTTTTTGGGACAAGCCATCACATATTTGAAATCACAATTTTGGTAGTGCTATATGTTTCAAAAACTCTGGTGAGCAAATGTTTAGCTTTGAGCACATAGTTAAATCTAGGAACACACCAAATATGCACTGTTACTGTATCAGCCCGCCCTAAAATGCAATTTCTGATTTTGTTAATTGTTATTGTGTAGCATTGTAATTGTGGTGGCTCAACCCGAAAAGGGGGACTTTGCAACAGACCACTTTTCAAGAAACTGGTGAAAAAAGACAGGAACAAACTAAAGAAATAATTTCCAGGATATTTTCTGTTTTAAAATTTGATCGCCATGATCAATTTTAACAACTAAAGTGTCATTTTAAAGCTAAGAAAATGCTGTAACAGATGAAGTGACAAAATCAACAATTGTTATCATCTTCAAAGTCCCCCTTTTCGGGATGAGCCATCACATTTGTATATACAACATATTTCTTTGTAATGTAGTGCAATATTTGAGTATCACATGAAATAAACAGAAATTACTCTTGTAAGACACATGAACTTGATCATTTCAATTATTACATTAATCATTGCATTGTACCTATGCGTACTACTAAGTCGCTCGTCAACGCGCACTGTGTGTGAGGCACACGTAATGTATTGAGTTGAATGTACATGGATGTACATTCCAAGCTCTTGTGTAGTTTGCCCCATTAATAGCTAGTCATGTTTTTGATTTGTTCAATCAGCCGCATTGCGGCTGATGAACAGGTGTTTTAACTCAATTTTACGTTTTTGCAAGTTTATTTTGTACCACAACTTTTTAACAAAGTGCTTAAAGTTAATAAAAGTATACATTACCAGAAAGGAATTTTCACAAGGA
>JXSR01S050291.1:14997-25010 GCA_000969725.1 Ophiothrix spiculata
GCAGGTTACTGGTGCATATAAATTATTTCTTTCTGGATAGTCATTATAATAGGGATGGTTTTATTTTGGTTTGCCATTTGTAAGTGTAAGATAGTCCTGTGGTAGTCCTTTATGACAGGACTAGAATGGATTGAAGGTGCCCCGTCTAGTCGGGGTACCAGTGAAAAGCAATTACGTCTTGGCTATGTCCATAATAAATCCTGATGAATGATAGCTATAAACAACAAAAAATGAAAGTAGTAGGAAATTCTATCGTCAGGATTTCTTTTAATGAAATGCTTTGTTTTGTACAGTTTGGTAACGTTTGTGACATTTTTGAATTGAAATATGTCTTCATTCATGCAAGGATAGAAGTTTTTTACAATCCTGATTAGAAAATACCTTTCACAATCCAAGTTTCAAACGTATGACTGAAAATCTGCTTATGTGGTCGAATAAAACGCTGATTTTTGGTTGAAGTAAAAAAACACCTCATTTTCACAGCCAAGATAACAGTTCAACACATGCCTTCAAGCGGTAAGCCTGTTTCAAGGAGGTAATGAAGCACCCTATGGGAAATCCCAGCAACCATGACAGAAGAATGAGAAACAAATCATCTCACACTAGATTTTTCTTTTTGCTGAAGCACCTTAAAACAATGTGTTGAATTAGCGGCCCTATAAAATATATTTCATTGATTGATTGATGGCAAAATTCTTGGCAAAGGTTATTAACCTCTTTTCGGCATTAATCAGATGAAATAAATAAAAAACATAGAACTCAACTTCTCAAATTAAAACTATCAAGAACAATATCTTAAAGTAGTCTCTTTGTGTGAAGCTTGCAAAGACAATAAACTCCATAGTGATAGACTGGTGGGAAAAAAGGTTACTTACCCCTCTTCGGCATAAATAGTATGAAATACATAAGACAAACATAGAACTCAAGTTCTCAATTTAAAACTACCATAAACAATATCTTAAAGTAGTCTCTTCGTGTGAAGCTTGCCAAGACAATAAGCAATAAGCGTCATAGTGAGTGAAAAAAATCACTTCACACTGGGAGTCGCACTGATTTTCTATTGGCACATGTAGATATTGTAGAAATGTATGATTTGAATCACTCTGAGAGGAAAATTAAAACATTGTAAACATCTCAGATGTTTGTCGACCTCCGTGTTTCAGGGTTATATAAAACCTGAAGTAATAGGGAGGCTGTGACATTTGGAAGAAGAATTGATAGAGCCAAGTAATCGAAATAAGAGACGATATCAAGGCAAAACAAAAGGTATGGATTTAGAGTTAGAACAATATTAATATATTGACGTGAAATTATCTCTAGAGCTAGCAAAGATTGAACGCGATTTCTGATAGGAAGTCGGTTCTTTTTTCGAAGTTTCAACCTAAACAAAGCTTTGCAAAAGCAAATGATAAGCATGCCAAGTCGACTTAGATAGTATTGGATATTGTCATGGCGAGATTATTGGATATTGTCATGCCGACTAAGCAAACAGTTGATGTTGACATAGCGATATAAATTATCACGTCAAGTAACTCAAGTTGGCTTAATAAAATGTATTTGTTAAAATGAGGAAGTGGACTGACACGTAAAATGTACGTAGGCCACCAAGGCCTGATTTACTTTCTGTCTTTACATAATCTGCGAATGTATACGGAAGAGAAGACAGAGTTAGTCCTCAAAAGTCCACACATGATTTTTCTTCATTATCATCAGAAAGGGTACTTTCCCCAAAGAGGTTCCTTCAGCTTAAACAACCCTTTTTTGAATAAAGATACAGAGAACTTTGGATAAAATAGAAAAAAAAAGTTTGTAATTAAGAAAAAACATGGGTAAATACTTTAGAGGACTAACTTTGTCTTATCTTAACTAGGTTTACAGATTATGTCGATACTGAAAGTAAATTAATCAGGCCATGATGACATACTTACATGTTAACCACTACCATAGCCATTCATTTTGAGAAATATACATATTCATATTACGTGTAAGTAATCATAAAGATAATTATATCCTATATTGAATGTTCCGTTCTATATTAGTACGGAAACACATTTCTTTCTCTCTTTTCTTATTTTATCAGATATCTTCATTATATGCAATGCCACTAACCATGCAATTTTGCTTGTCATGTTTGGTCATAGTTATGCTGTCAGTGCAGACAGGTAAGATCGACAGCTAAACTGAATGACTATAAAATATTCATTGTTAAGTGAAGTCCAATCTCCTTTCAAAGAAAGTCGGACTGGCGAAGTGGTTGTTTTTAGGTTCGGACCAGCGCAGAGTCATAATTCTGGAATTTAAAAACACTGCGACAGTCCGACATTTGGTGCATGTGAACTTGTTGGACTAGCGCTGTGGTTTTTAGATTCGGACTAGCGGCATGTTTTTCATTTTCGGACTAGTTCCGTTTCGGACTGACGCGGTGTCGGACTATTGCCGTGTATTTCATTTTCGGACTGTCGGCGTGTCGGACTAGGAACGTGTACCCGTATCCTTAGGGTCCCCTCATAATAATAATAATAATAATAAAAAGGCGCTTGTATAGCGCAGAAATACTCTTTAAAAAGAGCCTCTAGGCGCTTTACAAATACATAAAAACCATACAAGCAAGAGTAAAAATATTAAAAGTACGTTATTAAAAATATGAACAATTATATACAATAGGTGACCAGCACACAAATATTATAGGAATACTATCAAAATGCAAACATCAAAAATGGCTGTATGAGATCCAGATGCGTGAGAATAAGAGCAAATCACAACAAAAAAGAGGAGATCCACGCAACGGAATCTCACAAGCAACAAATAATAAATCAAACAGTTGGATTATTAAAAAGGTGAGTTTTTAACAGTTTCTTGAATGTGGCAAGTGAGCTGGCATTTATGATTTGCTGAGGTAGTCCGTTCCATAACCTTGGTGCTGAAACTGAGAAAGCCCTCTCACCGTACGTTGCCGTTGACACAGTCCGTGGAACTTGAAGAAGAGCTTGCGATGATGAACGAAGTGAGCGAGTTGGTTTATACGGAATGAGAAGTTCTTTAATGTAAGGTGGAGCGAGACCATTTAGCGATTTGTAGGTGATCATGAGAATTTTGAAGACAATACCATGAATACGGTCTTTCACAGGCAGCCAGTGCAACTCATTTCGGCGAAGATCAGTAATGCTGACGTGTTTCTTTGCATAGAGGCCAAGCACTAGACGGACGGCACTATTTTGAACTCGCTGGAGCTTGGAGATCATAGTTTGAGGAAGACCGTAAAGCAGACTGTTGTTGGCGTCAATTCTTGAAGTCACAAAAGCATGTATCAGACGCTCCGCAGTAGGGCGATCTATATATTTGCGGATCCGACCGATTTTGGAGATGGCAAGGCATGCTGCACGACACACTTTATTTACATGAGATTCGAGCGTCATGTGCTTGTCCATCATAGCGCCGAGGTTTCGGACTTCTGAAACAATATCCACTTCCGAGTCACCAACATTGATGGTAGAGAAAATATTTGGATCCCGAATAAACTGTGAATTCAAATGCAAAATCTCTGTCTTGTCGTCATTCAGAAGCAATCGATTGTTTGCTGTCCATGTTTTCACACCGCGAATGCATTCCTCAAGACGTTGAATTTGTTCATCACGATCATTACTGCAAGGATCAAGGACAAGGTACAACTGTACCTCAGTGCATATATACCAAATTCATTAGAGTTTTATTAGTTTTATGTAATTATGACGTCACAAAGTACGGCCGATCTGAAATCCGAAAAATGGGCACATTGGATTTATATCAAGTTTAATTTCGTTTACTATGGAATGATGAAACTTGCACGTAAAAATCTTGCAAACATGACATTCAAGAATAAAAACAACGCGTCCATCTGCACAAGCAGCATTTGTTGCCGCGGAAAATAAAACACCTTTTTAACTAAAGGTTGATGTCAACCAGTCAACCAGTACTGGTGTCAACCCATCATTTTGGAAAGGTTGTACTCTCTACGTAATTCACCACTAAAGATTGGAGAGTTTGCGATCATCCAGAACGTAAACGTGAGTTCTATTGAAATTCAGCCAACCATTACCTGCTTGAACAGTACAGCACACCGTGTATTGCAGAATTTCACGTACACTTGTACGTGAATACTAATCACTTAATCAATGTCCCCTATTGTTTTCATTGGTTTTAAATAAAAGCTATATCAAAATCAGATGAACACATGCAAGAATAATGTACAGACATACATATCCAGCACTTATCGAAGTTTTATTACGTTTGGTTGTAAAGATTACGGGTTGCAAACTTCGCACTTACACACCCGTAAGTAGGGATTTTCTGATTTTACATTGACTTCTGTGTCAAAGTTTTAAGTTCTACACATCTGCTTGCGAAAGTCAATACCCTGAACGTGAACGATCAATAATACGTGAATAGCAGCAATGTTGAAATAACCGTTTGAAGTGAGTTTTTTTACGTGGCTATTCGTTCAATACGTACGTGAGTTCTATTGAAAATTAGCCAATCATTCAAAAATATCATAAGCGATGCATATCATTTCTTTAGCTTAAGAATTTACGCCCTCGATCAGATATATCTATGATCATGACCATTATGAGAGGGGGCGACATCATGAAACATTCACAATAGGAAATCGTTGCATGAATCGAAAACTCTTTGCTGAGAGGGCGACATAATAAAATATACATAGGCAATCTATGGTATTGCGCGTAGGCGTGAACCGTTACGTAAACGTGAGTTAAAAATGCTCACGTTTTTGTACCCCGTCCCGTGTAACGTGGTAATCGCAATCTCTCTAATAAATCCATAATACCCGAACGTACTTGTTTTAGTTGTACTTACATGCTGTTTGCAATAACTTTTTGACAACAACTTTGCACTTGGTCAAAAATATGTTTTTTGGCACCAACATTTTCTTGTAAGCCTAACTAATTAAAATTGGTAAACATTGGAACTGAATTACTTTTACTGATATTTCAGATATTTGTTTCTAGATTTCAAAAAATAATATAATACAACCTTTAACAACGTAATTTTTAGTTAGGTTTTCCAGAAATTGTTGGCGCCAAAAATCCATGATTTTTTGTGTGTTACATATCAAAAACTTATATAAAATATGATAAAAACTAATATGTTCAAGTTGATAGCAATATCACTTTTCATATAACTGATGAAAAACGTTACGTTTTGTAAGATTTTGTGATCTGTGAATAACATGATAAGTATCGGGTACTAAGTAATCCAAAACATAAATTTTATTTTTTCTTACAAAACGTTGTGGTGAACTGTCTCAACATATACAGGCTTGACATTAAATATGGAATATATTTTTTCTGTCGGTTTCAATCTTGAATTATCCACCATATCTCAGTATATGATAACTCCAGAAAGGTGTTTTTTCTTCAAATTTGTAACTATACATGTAAACTTTACACCAAGACCTCTTTTGTGCATATTTAGGTGATACAGCGACAGTGGGGAACTTGAAAGCACAAAAACCTCTCGAAATTGGGTCCAAACTCGTGTACAATAATACGGAATTAAGGATATTAAATTTGCCATAGTTTCGTCAATGTATTACCTGGACACTTGAAATTTCACAAGGTTGTTTTACATATTGTTGGTTATAAATTATGACCAGTCACTTTTTGCTATGTCATTCATGAGAAGCGTAGAGGTCCTTGACTCTCCATGCGGACATTCCATTCTTAATTGGAGGGTTCCGACGGGTATCCCAGCCTAAGTATCAAGCGCAGCCTAAAGTAGTTCCTGTACATTGGTGGTTTGATGCAAATTGTTGTTCATCGATGTGTTACTTCAGCCAAGAAGTCCTCGATAGAGCTCATATCTGAAGATCTAAACCAAAAATGGCAAGTATCTAACACCATGATCTTTTATAAAACAAGCTCGTATTAAGAACATTTGTGAATTCTCGCTTGTTAGAAAACCACTTGACAGAAATATCTTGACTAAAAATCTTTCACAGCGTGCTTTGACTGGGCCACAGATCTTTTCCATTTTTGTGTCCCATTAATGAAATAAAGTTGTCTCCAGTGCTTAGGCTAAATTTGAAATATACTTCCAAGATGAACGCATTAGAGTAGAAGATTTTCAGAGTAGGGTTATCCTGAAGCGCACATGCTATTAACAATTCATTCAGAAGAAGGTAACATTGTCTTCTGGGGGTTTTCACATGCAGGTGGAAAATCGGCTCTAATCACAGCCTCCATCAGCACCAGTACAGATGCATTCTAGAAGCCTTGATAGTGTCATTGTCCAGAGGCATCTTTGTAAACAATTTTGTGCTCCACTATGACAACACTCACGTCCGTCGTGCTCGTACAGTCCGGACTTTCCTGGAAGATCCGGGTGTTGAGTTCTTGCCTTGTCCGGTAAGATCTTCGGATATTAATCCTATTGAGAACATTTGGGTTAAGAAACACCTTTAATTAACATCATATTATATTAATACATCGAGGTGAGGGTTTTTTGTTGGACTGTGTTTGGTGCTTTGACTGAGATACCCCAAAGAACTCTCCAATTACCAATAGAGAGCATACCATGGAGAGTCGTGATGTTATACGCTTATCAATGAGAACAGAGGAAATATTGATTGATCAGAAATTATCACTAACATTGTGTTAATCAACCCTGTAAAGTTTCACATCTGCAGGTAACGTACGGAAGGAATTATGGAAAATTCAGTTTCCTCTGTATAATATTACTGTGCGCGGCTTTGGACCTAATTTTCAGGAGTTATTTGTGCCTTCAAGTTTCCCATCGTCTTTGTGTCACATCAGTGAAAGTTTAAAGTGCCCTTGATTTGAAGTTTATAAGTTTAGTTACGAACATGAAAAAGCGCAAGTCTCTGAAATTGGTACATACCGAGATATGGCAGATTATTCAAGAAGGAAACCAACAGAATAAATATATTCCATATTTAATGTCAAGTCTGTATATGCTTTGTGACTTCCCATTATGCATGTGCAAGTCGAAAAGAATCTTCAAAAAAGATTGTAACCTGTTTGTTTGTTAATTTGTTTGTTTGTTTATTTGGGTGTTTGCAACACGCGCTCTGGTTAAATTTGTATTCCCTATAATTATAGCTTTCATTTGTTTGCTTTCATCATATTCATAGATGCTTTCTGTCCTCATATTGTGTCACGGGCAGATTGGGGTGCTAGAAATCCTGATAATCCAAACTTTCGTCGAATTGGAACGCCAGATTATGCAATAATACATCACACGGTGACTCCTACATGCAGCACCTTCATCACATGTAAAGATAGAGTGAAATCTATACAAGATGGACACATGGACGGAAGAGGTAATTAACCTGCGGATGTGATAATGACAGCTTTACATTTAAGGTATTAAGAGCCCTGTCAACCCTTTTTCAGAAATGGTTTTTGCTCTGTAACTCAGCAACAAATAATTAAAATCAAATAAACGTATACATTTCTAGAAGCGGATTTGCATACTGAACATGATGGTCAGGTTATTTTTAGACCAACATGGGTAATATTGGACTAAGCGTCCAAAATGTTTCTGGGCTCAAAATTTAACGGGAAAGCTAACTAAGTTTTGCTTTGGTAGAATTTTGAACAAGTTTGCTTTTTAGATTCTAGAAAGCAATATCTAGGAACGCATTTCTAAAATTTTTGATTTTTGACTTACTTTTGACTTATTTTTTGAAATATTGCCAAAAATAGGTCAAAAATGTCATAGGAGTGGGATTTTTTGACACTTTTGGACCAATTTTTGACAATATCTCAAAAACAAAGAAAACAATAAAAAAATGCATTTCTAGATATTGCTTTCTATGTTCTTAAAAGTAATAAAGTTCAAAATTTTACCAAAGCAAAGTTAAGTTAGCTTTCAAGTATAATTTTGGGCCAAAACACGATTTTTGGACCTTTTTTTTTTTGGACCTTGTGCCAAAATTTCACATCATAGATCAAAATAGGCCTTAATATCGTTTGACTCCAAAAACATCGTTGTTTTCATGTACACAAATTAGTCTTCATTATTATCTTCTTAGAAATAATAATAAAAAATCCAAGTTACCGATGAATCAGAACCATATTTCAGACATTGGCATTTGATAAGTAAAAGTGTACATTTTCTGCTTCCTTGTGGTGAGAGGAACATGATAGTGTTGTTAAACAAAATTTGATCAATTTTGAATTCTCTTCTCTTAGTTTGGCGACCATTTTGTTTTATGCATAAAAAACAATTTTGACAAAC
This sequence comes from Ophiothrix spiculata, assembly GCA_000969725.1. Lineage (NCBI taxonomy): Eukaryota > Metazoa > Echinodermata > Ophiuroidea > Amphilepidida > Ophiotrichidae > Ophiothrix > Ophiothrix spiculata. Next base: position 23,254 of record JXSR01S050291.1, read on the forward strand.
CTACATGTTCCTACATTTTGAATATGCTGTATGGGATGTTATCAACAGTTAATTTCAACCAAAAATCTTGTGTTGCAATTTTGTCTACGTCTAATGGTGCGTTTACACTGTGACGACTTGTTTCGATGTAGAGTAACGTAATTGCAACTAAAAAGTTGTAACTGAAGACAACTCATAGTAACGATAGTGTGCGTAGCTAGCAGCGTGTGTGAGCGTTTACTGACATTAACTAATGATGGCCGGCTTAAAATTCAAGACTACAATACGCAGGTCTACGTTGCTTGTCGTCACAATGTAAACGCATCTTACCAATAGATTTACTAGCCTAATCGGGGTGTTCAGGAATTTTTGATCGAAGGTCATCCAGGGGGTCATTGAGGCTGGAAAGGTCAAATTATTTAAAAAATGATAACAAATCAGTATCTGACTATAGGAAGGTACATGGTTTATTGTACTTGCATTGATAGATTGATAAAAATATACTAAAGAGATTTATGGTATCCCTTGTCCCAAGGTCAAAATTCACAGGTCAAAGATCAAATTATTCAAAAAAACAATCAAAATGCAGTATCTGATTATAAAAATTTGATAGAGATTTATTGTACTTGCATAGATAAATTGATACAAATATACTGAAGAGATTTATGGTACCCTTAACCTCAAATGTCAAAGTTTACAGGTCGAAGATCAAGTTATTAAAAAAAGATCAAAAATGGCATCTGATTATAGAAAGGTACCAGATTTATTGTACTTGCATAGATTTATGCCTACCCTTAACCCTAAAGTTCACTATATATTTGAGGACAGTAAACCAGGGACATGGTGTTCTAAAATAGTGTAGGTAGAAACCTCAGTATTCAATAATATTGAAATAGGACGAAGAGGAATGTTCATTTGCATTATATGGATTTTCTATTTAAATCATTTTATTTTCATTTTTATTTTCATTTTATTTATTTATTTATTTATTTATTTATTTATTTATTTATTTATTTATTTATTTATTTATTTATTTATTTATTTATTTATTTATTTATTTATTTATTTATTTATTTATTTATTTATTTATCTATTTATTTATTTATTTATTTATTTATTTATTTATTCAGTTTCATAAATGACTGAGTTTTTAGGTATGGCATGCTAAAACTATTAAATCATTGTAATTGTATAGGGTTCCATATATACGCCAAAATTAGATATTTTTTATGAACGGTGTGGCTGATTCGATGATTTTAAACGTAACTCCATATTCAATTTTATAGGTAAGAACAACCTAAAAAGGCCTTTTTAGCCGAACAAGATATCTTTTTAAATTGGTTATAAAAAGGGAACATGGTTTTTTTTTCTCTTCACAATCAGTATTAATCTTATAGGGGGTGCAGCAATATATACAAAAACTCTTCGTCCCCTACAGGGTGTTACAGAGGGGTTAGCAAGCATGAAATTCGACTGGATGTTTAAAATGTTTTAATCAATTTAATGAGTGCGGTGTCTTTTTGCCAACATTTTCCCATTCAGTGGCAATACTTCATTCATTTTTTTCAAGAACGGCACAATACTGCCAATAGATACAATACTGCACCTTAATGATTTGAATTGCATAAGGTATTTACCCTGCCGAAGGCTTCGGCAGGGTATTGTTTTCGACGAGTTTCTTTCTTTACCCTGCCAAAGGCTTTGGCAGGGTATTGTTTTTCACATGTTTCTTTCTTTCTTCTTCTGGCAACACTTTGATGTCTCATAACTCTGGCATA
>JXSR01S050291.1:44191-55967 GCA_000969725.1 Ophiothrix spiculata
CCAAACTTTCCCAAATACGTAAAGAAGTTTTCGCAAAAATGCAAGTTTTCTATCATTTTTTAGGGTTAATATGTAACAGATCCATGATATTTGAGGGACCTATTTGTGACGCAAGGCAAAATAGGGTTTTAGTGAACATGGAACGGTCCCTGGCGGTATATCATGACATCTTCAAAACCTTTTTTTTAAATATCATATACCGCCCGATTAATTTGCAGGAAGCCAGGACCAGTGATCATTATCCAGTAGCACTGATTAATTAGAACCAAAAAAAAAAAAAAAGTTAACTAGACTTGACCGTGTTACAGAAGTGACACGGACCCTGTTGCTCTTTTTAACCTTGTTTGACCTTTGAAATCTGACCTTTGACCCCTAATAACAGGTTGGATAAGGAAATTATAGGCACTTTTGATCGCTGATCAATTCAAACAACTTGAGACCTTCACCTTTGATATCAGACAAAGTTGAAACTTCGAACTTTTTCGTGACCTTTGACCCCTAAGGAAAGGTCAGTATACGGGTCACAGTAAATACTTTTGATCGCTGGTTCAAGGTAACCAATTTAAAAGATTAAACTATAACCTTGAAAATCGGATAAAGTTGAACTTTTTTGTGAAATTTGACCATTGACAATTTGAATCGTCAGCTGACAGGGTCACCATTGACAATTTAAATAGTGGTTCAAGTTGAACAATTTGACATCTTAACCTTTGAATTGTTTAAATTGAAAATTTGACCTTTATCGTGACCTTTGCCCCATACAGAAAGATGGGCCGACGGGTCACCATTGACACTTTTAATCGCTGTGACGAGCAAGGTTTTCAGCGATATTTGAACATCTTTGGACACGATTTTCTGCTTTTTCTCATGTTTCCTGTCTAACAGTCTTGCAGCTGCTCTCTCAATTTTCTTGTCCTTCCCTTTTTTATTTCCCTCTTGGTGTCCTGAATTCCCGCTCGATTTATTGTCAGGGGGGCAGTCTGCTCGAGCTCGATATTTTTAAAACTCATAGCGAGACCATTATCTTTGAATATTATGCGAAACAATCATCTAATTTTATCGTTATTATGTTTAAAATCTGATACTTTTTATTCTGTCCGAATATCACTATTCGATTTTACTGTAAATCGGACAGGTTAAAATATAATAATGGTCGACATCGGTCGTTGCGTTCCACAGATATTAGACTTCGAAGTTTTGCCGGAAGAAAGAAGAAACGAGTCAAAAACAAAACCCTGCCGCCGACTGTGGCAGGATAAAAAGAGAAGATAGTGTAATAATCGTGTTAAACTGGCACAGAAAGGTAATCCTCGATTCTTTCTGGTAATATTTTGACGGTAAATTTTTTTGTTATGTTTTTCAGCCAACTCAAGCTGCTATAAGAAACGCTAAAGCAGCCATTAGATGTGCAACAAGTGCATTCAATCTTTCGCCAAGCTACACATTGCGTGGACATCGTGATTTTAAAAGCACAGAATGCCCTGGAGACACCCTTTACGAGATGATTCAAAGTTGGGATCATTACTCAAATAGTCCAGCATGGCCGGGCATGTAGGCCAAGGGGGGCAACAACGCTTACCGACCTGATATCCGCCCTTATTCATCTATCGTCCCGGTGAATATACCACCGGCACCAGGATTTTCACAATGGGAGGGTCAAGCTAGCGGAAGAGGAAATTTGATCGTTATGCGTACGAGCGCGCGAAAAAATTCGTCAAATTTAATACATTAAGCCAAAAAATTATATACTTTTTCAATAGCGGGACTATAAGTTACAAGATACATGATACCTGATAATGGTTCTGTTTTACCGTTTATCTGACGTACACGTCGAGCAAAGACACACTATTTGTAATTTCATTTAAAACATAAAGAATGTCTTTTGAAATTATTAAAGAAGTAAAATATCCATAATAATACATTTAAGTCTAAAATACTCAGTTTCTTAAATGACAATTTTTAAAATGTGTTTATGTTGCTCAGGATGTCCTTAAGTACATCCATATCAAATTCAGGTCAACCCGAGCATTTTGGTAATTTGTCCTTTTGACTCCCTTAAGAACTCCATAATGACCTCGGATGATTTTAAAATGTGTTTATGTTGCTCAGGATTTCCTAAAGTACATCCATTCCAAATTTCAGGTCAATCACAGCATTTTGAAAATTTGACCTTTCGCCCCTTTCAACAGCCTTAAACCACACTCAATGACCTCGGATAATTTTTAAAATGTGTTTATTTTGTTCAGGATGCTCTAAAGTACCTGCATACCAATTTTCAAGCCAATCGGAGCAATTTGATAATTTGACCTTGTATCAAGTTCATCTTGATCAAGTAATATCACAAATGGTCCGTTTCTCCTTAGCCGCAGCGGCTGTGTTCTGTCTTTGCTGAGATCTTCTTTCTTTCTTCTTCTATCAACATTTCAACTGCCCATAATTCCAAGATGCTATTATAATACAAACTTGGACACAATAACAATGACCCAAGGTAAATTATACGCCGGGGAAGTAGTGATGCCACATTTATGATAATTAGCCAAACACATGCGACCTATGAACTTTGACTTCTGGGGTCAACGGTCACTTAGATTTCTTCAGCATATTTTAGCAATCTAACTATATACAACTAGAACAATTCTGACACCTTGCATTTGGCAGATATTGATTTTTTTATTTTTCCAAATTTTGTTGACCCGGAAGTGACCCTTTATCACCTTTGAGTTTGATTTTAAGTTTAAATTTTGTGCCCTGACCAAAAACAATTCATATGCCAAAACCATGTTGCAATTTATTTGTTTTCTGTTTGAGTTGAAACCTCTAATAGCAAAATCACGCTTTTGACCCCTGTGACCCCTGCGTGACCTTTCAAGGTCATGTGATATACGCCGGGGATGTAGTGACATCATAATTTATGTAAATCATCCAACACGTGCGTATTGGTTCCAAACAAACGGGGTGGGCACTGGGCAGTTTTGCCACACGTTACGTCCATGGGGAAAAAAGTCAGACTCATATTTGATACCATAACATTTGTTTAAAAAAAATTAAGGGAAAACATGCCGATCCGTTGTGCAGGACCCCTGTCGTATTTTTGTTTTCCAACCGAGAAAAATCAGTCTGATAGACCATATCGATAATTGACCTACTCCCGCCGTTGTTGAGATAAATCCACAGAATCGGACGGGGAACGCAACTCAGAGCGAGAGCAAGTAGTGTGTTTATCATGCTTGGTCTCGTTCTGATTTCCGATTCCCCGTCGGCGGGATTATGTCAATTATCGATATGGTCTATTTGTATGTTTACCTACGCTTCTGTTAATACGTATGTTCAGTGGAACCACTCATTTGTTTGGAACCAGATCGCATGTGTTTGGCTAATTATCATAAATGTGGCATCACTACTTCCCCGGCGTATAATTTACCTAGGGTCATTGTTATTGTGTCCAAGTTTGTATTATAATAGCATCTTGGAATTATGGGCAGTTGAAATGTTGATAGAAGAAGAAAGAAAGAAGATCTCAGCAAAGACAGAACACAGCCGCTGCGGCTAAGGAGAAACGGACCATTTGTGATATTACTTGATCAAGATGAACTTGATACAAGGGGCCACTTAAGTATAATGTTGCTGGCATATCGTGACCAAGAAAAAGGTGAATTAGGGTTGTTTTTGAGGACTGAGGGGTGAATCAGATGACACCATTTAGAGTATCAAAAACAGCAACTGAGCTTTATACAAATTAGCACTATCCCTGCAACCAGAAAACACAAAAATATTTCAATGTTACAATACGTGTTTTAATTTTACATTTTAAAACAATTTTTGGGAGTTGTTGACTGAAAGACTGATCCTCTCCCGTCTATGTCATATTGGCTAGTTTGTCCGTTATGGTTTACAAATATTGTTGAAATGTTTTTTTAATAGCTTCTTGAAACGGATTTGAATAGTTATATTTTAGGAGTATATTTTTGCAAATGTTTTTTAAATATTATTCAGATGTTGTCTATGCATGTTTCATTCTATCAAGGATTCATACAACATTGTAAATATGTATTTTGAGAATACGTGTAAGACTGGTTTTGTCCTACCATCACTCGTCGAATAAGAGTGGAAACTGACTCCATGATAAATAAGTAGAGATGCAGAAGTTGGTTGACCTTCTTTACATTTATTTAATATAAAATGAAGACATTCAAAAACACCATAGTGAACGTAAAAGCAAACCAGATGTGACGCCGCTGAAGACACAAAAAGCAATTAAATTTCACGTGTTGTGTTTACGAGGCTCTCCTGGGCTGGGTCATTAATTATTCATGTCTTAATCAACCCGATCAGTCGCATCGAACTCTATGATTGCCAGATCGTTTTGCCTGTCAATCATATTACTAAATTTCCAATATCACAATCCCTCATTACATTAATACACTCCCTCTAAATGATGCCCTCATCATTTTTATTTTAAATTAATACTCTACAAATATCATGGTACTCATATAAGTAAAGTGCATTATAAATTCCAAATACATTTCATCCAATACTCAAAATTCTTACTCACTTAACAAATAACATTTTCATAAATAATGCATAACTTCATTCATTAATCCTTGTTTTACCAAAAACAATCCTACCTTTTATTTTCTTTCATAATAAAATTTTCTAAAAAATTTTTTTAAAAATTTGGAAAGAATAATATTTCCCATTTCCATTCTCCTACATGAATCTCTTTTCTTAAAATCTTAATTATCAGCCTTTTTCGTAAATTCATAATGTTTTAAAGTGCAAAAATTTAGTGTCCCTTTATCCCTTCTTACTTATTACATCTACATAGTATATAAAATAATATTCACATGCATCAACATAAGACAATATTTCAAATGTAAATGTATCATATGACTAAAATATGCATATTCATACAAATCATACATCAGATACAAATGTATATGAGAAATCATATTTTTATGTTTTGATTCTTATGGGTATCACTTATCATACACATCATATCTGACAATGTACACACATTATAATTAAATAGTCTGCATCATATCACCAACAATTTCAAATATACCGTGCGAGTCAATAAAAGTGCAATAATTAGATGGGAGCCATATTGAAAGAACAAAAGCAATCCCAAGTAAATAATGTTTATTTCTAAATATATAATGGATTTACCTTTCAAATGGTAAAAGAATGGCGTGGATTGATAAAGGCATTACAAAGATATGCTTACTTCAATATTATGGTATGAAAACAAATGCGGTATTCCTCGTCAAACATGAAAGTACAAATATCTAATTGAATTTATTCTTCAATAATTATCTGAATATTATCTAAGCCAGGACCAACAACCATATTGTTCCAGGTATCCGCAGGTCATTTCAACAACAACAGAGTGGACCATTTCGCAGAGTGTAGTTTCGCCGAGTGTAGTTTATCCTTGAAGCTTCACACGTCTCTGAGCTTTGTTTTCATGTTTCGAACCGCACGTCTTGCTTCTCTGGTGCGCCTGATCTCGTTAAAGGATTCAGTGATGCAATTACGCAGCTATAGAAGATTGGCAGGAGGGTCCTGTCTGTAATTGATAAACGTCCAGTGGAGAGAAATCTGAGCTTCTAGCTGGCCATTAAACTTGATGTCCTATTCCAACCACACGATTGCCAAACAACTCTTGTAGGCGGTTGCGTACGGGTAAGGTACAGTGAGCAAGAGCATCACCTTGAATGAACCTCACTCTGCGAAATGGTCCATTCTGTTGTTGTTGAAAAGATTTGCGGAGACCTGCAACAATGTGGTTGTTGATGATACATAAGTAAACATGGCTGAGATAATCTACAGATAAATGAAGCAATAAATTCAATTAGATATTGGTACTTACATATTTGACGAGGAATGTCGCATTTGGACAGACTTGTTCTCATACCATAATATTGAAATAAGGATATCTTTGCAATGCCTTTATCAATCCTCACCATTCTTTCACCATTTACAAGGTAAATCCTTGATCTATTTAGAAATGATCATTATTTATTCGAAATTGCTTTTGTTCATACAATATAGCTTCCATCTAATTATTGCACTTTTTTTTGACTCACCCGGTATAATTCAGTGACTTCTGATAATCGAGGTGAATATCTGATCGGAGGTTTCACTCTCCTATCAGATCTTGTTTTATAAGGTGAAATTCGTGATACTGCTTCTAAAGCGGCTTTTCTATCAGATGGTAAATTTCTATATGATGGTGAAGAAGGAGATGATTGTGATGAAGGAGATGAAGAGGAACTAGACAATCTCCTCATCTTAACATTTGGAGTATTCTGCTGTGCACGAACATTCCTATTTTATTTGAATTTGAATCTTCTATGTTTGTGAGAATTTTCAAGATTATCATGTGTATTTTGATTCACATGATCTTCAACAAGATGATTAGGTTTCAACCTATTGAAATGAACAATTTTGGGAATATCAGATTTCTCTTGGTATCAACAATTTTTTAATTCAAACCATCATTGAATATATCTGAATGACTTTGTATGGTCCAATCCATCTCAGATTCAATTTGGATCGAATTGCCTTTGGATTAGTACGATACACCAATTGACCAATTTTATATTCTTTGAAACTGACCTTTTGGTCATACTATTTCTGTTGCTTTTCCTTGGCTACTCTATTTATTGATGCAACAAAATTTGAAGCGTGGTTATATTTCTTACATAATTGCTCAACCTTGTCAATCATATTCTCATGAAGTTCGTCTTCCACAGTGTTTTAAAATTTTGTTAACCAAACATAACAAGTATAGGTAATCTAGGATGTCTAGCATGCAACAAGTAAAATGGAGAATAACCTGTTGAAGAATGACTTGTTGTATAATATGCAAATTCTATTTGTGGAATAAATTGATCCCATTCATAACAATCAGAAGTGATGTCTTTTTAACTATTGCTAAAGGTGCGTTTACACTGTGACGTATTGGGGGTAACAACAAGCAACGTAGACCTGCGATTTGCAGTTTTGAATTTTACGCCGGTCATCGTTAGTTAAAGTCAGTTAACGTTGACACAAGCCTCTAACCTCCGCCGATTGTCGTTACTATCAGTCGCTTTCAGTTACAAGTCTTACAATTTTGGGATGACATAGAATAAGATTTGATGTCGTTGAGATTTCGTATGCCACCGCAGCCCTCACGTTCTTTGACATTTCCATGACCGTTTGTAGCAGTCTGTATTCGTTAAGAGGTCGTCACAATATCGTTGGTCAACGTTGTCAACAACTGTGTGTTGCAGGGATGTGAGTAGGAATTGTACCAACTGCACAAACTTTGATCAATGATCCCGGTCCGGTCATCAAGTCACGTTACTGTTGCCGTGACCTGTCGATAGCATTTGTTCCTTTAAGGTCAGTATTTGCCGCCTCACTACGTTGCTTACAGTTGTTCGTCGACGAGAAGTCGTCACCCAACGTCAAGACAAACTCTTATTTCATTAGTAAGTCTCCGTTTCTTTCAGCACCCACTCGTCACTTGTTGAAGTGGTGTCGCTGAGGGTCGTTACTATCCGTCAACAAACTGATTTGTCATCTTTACTCGTCGCTTGTCGTACAGGATTTTGTAATTTTGGAATACGTTACCCTACGTCGAGGGCATGTCGCACAGCGAAATTTGGCAATTGATAGCGTGCCAAAATACTCCTATCGTTTACTGTTTAACGAACTAACGAACAGTCTACTTGCAAATAGTCTCAGTCTATCAGTCTTACAAAAACTGCACACGAGCTTCACCGTGTTTATAGTGATGGCCCAAACTACAGGAAGTGAGGAGGACCCCATTTGGCGACTGGTGAATCTAGTCTACCGTGCATATTGGAGATTTGACACGGCCAGTTGGATAAATACGTAAATGTCATCCGCCTTATCAACTGCTTCAGTGGCTTAGTGGTTACTTGTGTAATCATTAGAAGATCATTACAAGAATAATTAAACAAATTACCCAGCCTACTGTACCTCATGAATGATACAGTCCTACCCATTTATTGTTCGGGTACCTATATATTTGTATAGTATGTACTTTGTACGTGTATCGATCACACATCAAGGTCACGCTTTACTCCATTGAAGTCAATGGAGGGGGGACAATTAAATGGGTAGGACCGTATCATTCATTACACCGGCATGGCACTCTTTCGAAAAATGTTATTGGTTTTTTTAGTATAATTTTAAACATTATAAAAAAAGCAATTTTATGGTTGTTAAAAATATCTGGAAAATTACGCTACTTTTAAAGAAATAATATTATTTCTTAATTTGATGAGAATTCATTCAGTACCTTGGTATCGCTCTGGCCTAGGTCAGAAATGCTAATATTGGGTAGAAATCCGAGTAAGTACGATAAAATACCCGTTTTTAAGAGCAAAGTTGGAAAATTCAGGGCAAAGTTGGAACTTCTCACTATGACAATTGTCTTTATATATTCTTCATGGACACTAGAAAACTAGCGGATTATATGACAAAACTAGCTAAAAAATAATATTTTGGTTTCAAATTACGTGCATCTTTCTTTCATTTTGTATGAAAAATATAAAATCGTTAAAATACCCACATTTGCAGGATTCAGAACTCATCCAAATTGCAATTAATTTCGCATCTGAACAGATATTTATGTTCAGTAAAATGTGTTTTTAGTGTCTGTAGGCGTGGATAGTCTTCGTTTTACATTATAACACAATCGGAAGCTCAAAAAATCATCTGGTGCGGTCGTCAATGATCGGCTAAATCCGGAAATGGCTCTGAAATAGAACATATCGCTACGTTGACGTCATAATATTTTGGCCGATTGAATATTGGTGTGTGTCGTCACAGTGTAAACGCACCTCAAGGACAAAGAATTACATACCAACTGTGCACGAATAGTTCTGTTCATTCTTTCAGTTTGCCCATCACATTGAGGATGCGCAGTAGAAGCACGCAATTTTCTCATTCCACGTTTCTTACATAAGGACTGTGTAATGGGTGACTCTAATTGTACACCCTGATCACTTAAATATACATTCAGGAATAGCATGTTGTCTGATGTAATTGACAAATAAACAATCAGCTACTGCTTCTGCTGTTTGCCTTTTTAATTGATACATATTTGTGTATTTAGTAAACAAATCAGTGACCACCAATACATATCTAGTTACCTGATGCTGTTAAACTCAATTCAACAATATCTGCAGGTATGTAATTCTTTGTCCTTGAGGTGCGTTTACACTGTGACGACACACACCAATATTCAATCGACCAAAATATTATGACGTCAACGTAGCGATATGTTCTATTTCAGAGCCATTTCCGGATTTAGCCGATCATTGACGACCGCACCAGATGATTTTTTTGAGCTTTCGATTGTGTTATAATGTAAAACGAAGACTATCCACGCCTACAGACACTAAAAACACATTTTACTTAACATAAATATCTGTTCAGATGCGAAATTAATTGCAATTTGGATGAGTTCTGAATCCTGCAAATGTGGGTATTTTGACGATTTGTTATTTTTCATACAAAATGAAAGAAAGATGCACGTAATTTGAAACCAAAATATTATTTTTTGGCTAGTTTTGTCATATAATCCGCTAGTTTTTCAGTGTCCATGAAAAATATATAAAGACAACTGTCATAGTGAGAAGTTCCAACATTTGCACTGAATTTTCCAACTTTGCTCGTAGAAACGGGTATTTTATCGTACTTACTCGGATTTCTACCCGATATTAGCATTTCTGACCTAGGCCAGAGCGATATCACGGTACTGAATGAATTCTCATCAAATTAAGAAATAATATTACTTCTTTAAAAGTAGCGTCATTTTCCAGATATTTTTAACCATAAAATTGTTTTTTTATAATGTTTAAAATTATATTTTAAAAAAAAACAATAAAATTTTTCGGAAGAGTGCCATGCCGGCTCGAACCAACGCCAAAACGCATATCGAAGATTTCTAGTCGAACGCCTAAATAGTTTACACTGCCTTTGCGGGGACTCGAACCATGGATTATGGCGGGGGGGAGGCCAGCATTACGAAGCGAGGGATCTACCGCTGAGCTATCAAGGCAGCGTTGAGATGGTGAACTAAAATCTAAAACATAAACATTAGAATGCCGTATTTGTCTTTTGTTTACATAAAAAATGCAATTTTTGCCTCATTGGAATGCTCAATTTGTAAGTAAATTATGCGAATGCGTATATCAGACAAAATGTAGATAATGTAGATACTCAAATCAGGCTATTCACGGCTCAAACAGGGCGAACTCAGAGTCATAATTCACGCCCGATTTTTCGGGCAAAACAACGCGGGTTTGTTACATTATCATTCAAAATCAACACAACACATTTATAAAATATTATTTGTAATTCAATTAAAAGTATCAAGCCTACAATCTGTCAAAATTTGAAAACAGGCGAATCGTTTGAACATCATAAAATTTTAAGGTTTCGGCGAAAAAGGTGTAAATTTTTCGAAGTAGTTTATTGACGTAATTTTGACCTTGATTATGGACGTGAAATCACTAATAAAGTCTCAAGTATAAACTAGAGACTCTATTACATATGTACGCAAAAATTGTATTATTCTAATATGTGTAAATAGGTAAAAAGTTGCAGTAAAGATGCCAATGGCAAAAATGGCACCCACTTAGGGACTGTAGCCTTAACCACTCAGCCACTGAAGCAGCTGATAAGCCGGGTGACATTTACGTATTTATCAAACTGGCCGTGTCAAATCTGCAATATGCACGGTAGACAAGATTCACCAGTCGCCAAATGGGGTCCTCCTCACTTCCTGTAGTTTGGGCCATCACCAACACAGTGAAGCTTGTGTGCAGTTTTTGTAAGACTGATAGACTGAGACTATTTGCAAGTAGACTATTCGTTAGTTCGTTAAACAGTAAACGATAGGAGTATTTTGGCACGCTATCAATTGCCAAATTTCGCTGTGCGACATGCCCTCGACGTAGGGTAACGTATTCCAAAATCACAAAATCCTGTACGACAAGCGACGAGTAAAGTGACAAATCAGTGTGTTGACGGATAGTAACGACCCTCAGCGACACCACGTCAACAAGTGACGAGTGGGTGCTGAAAGAAACGGAGACTTACTAATAAAATAAGAGTTTGTCTTGACGTTGGGTGACGACTTCTCGTCAACGAACAACTGTAAGCAACGTAGTGAGGCGGCAAATACTGACCTTGGCTGACGTAAAAGGAACGAATGCTATCGACAGGTCACGGCAACAGTAACGTGACTTGTTGACCGGGGTCATTGCAAAGTTTGTGCAGGTGGTACAATCATTCCTACTCACATCCCTGCAACACACTGTGGTTGACAACGATTACCAACGATATTGTGACGACCTCTTAACGAATACAGACTGCTACAAACGGTCACGGAAATGTCAAATAACGTGAGGGCTGCGGTGGCATACGAAATCTCAACGACATCAAATCTTATTCTATGTCATCCCAAAATTGTAAGACTTGTAACTGAAAACGACTGATAGTAACGACAATTGGCGGAGGTTAGAGGCTTGTGTCAACGTTAACTGGCTTTAACTAACGATGACCGGCGTAAAATTCAAAACTGCAATTTGCAGGTCTACGTTGCTTGTCGTTACCCCCTATAGACGTTCGTTGCAAAAACAACGACCCTCCCTGGCTTAATGCTAACCTCAGATACTTCATCAAGAAAAAACACATCCTGTTTAATAGATGGAAAAAAACAAAGAAAACTGATGCTTATCTCAAATATAAG
>JXSR01S050291.1:77725-91598 GCA_000969725.1 Ophiothrix spiculata
ATAAAAACGCAAACGAATATGACCTAGGGGTTTCGGGTAGTTGTAAGTTCATCCTTTGCGGTCATTTTTAACGAAACAAATTCGTAGGTACCATCTTCAGAGTGTCAGGGTACCTCGTCAAAGTCGGACCGTAGGGGGATGGTTGCCACCTGGTAAAATTTTAAGTCGCCATTTTGTCAAATATCTGCATGGTATTCACCTAAAACTTATTGAACATATTAGAAACACCATTTCACGTCTGTATATTAAAGCAAACACCTTGGCAAAATTCCGATATTTAGAACTTTTACACTGAGCAAAACTTCGATTTGGTGGCCATTTTGCCCAAAATCGAGATATTTTCGACTCGGAAGTACTTATGACGTCATAATTACGTAACGCCTTGGTCGATTTCAATGATTTTGGTATTATATACTATGGTATAAAGCAAAGCAAGTTTTAGCCCTCCAATTTAAATTTCATAGGGGTGGCCCCCCCCCCCCCTGATTACAAACGTTACAAAAAATACGTTGGTAAGACAAGGGTTAAGGTATAATGCTGACCTTATGAAATGTGGCTTGGTCTACACATGTCCTGCTGGCAGCTTTGTCTCCAACAACTTCTACTGCCCAGGTGACAACCTGAAAATGAATAAGTTTAAAATGGAATTTTTACAAATCGACATAATTGACCATAGAGTTTTGACTTCATAAATATATAAATAAATAAAAACCGGTGCCGGTGTAGCAGGAATGTAAGTCCACCGTTCTAATTGTCCGGGTTGTACAGTAAAGTATAGGCTAACAACTCTCACGCAACATTAGTTTCACGCTTTACTCCGTTATGGTCTATGGAAGGCGGACTACCATTTCAGGGGGACTATTATTCCTTTCACACCGGGAATAGGCAATGGCCATGTGAAGCATTCGCACGGTTGGCAACCAAAACTTCAAAATCTATTAAACTTTATTTGTAAATCAATTTTTACATGCATTAAGGTGCGTTAACACTGTGACGTAGGGTAACAACGAGGGTAGCGAACTTGCATTTGCAACTAAAACTTGGAAAAAAAATTGAAAACGACTGATAGTAACGATAGTATGCGTGGCTAGCGTATTGTGTGAGCGATAAAGCGGTAGATATTCTTCGTCATTTTTGAAGTCATTTTCATTCATAATTTTTCTCATGGTGATTGGTTTTAAGAATGGAGTAAACTGTTAATTCTGAATGAGAATTTTCATTCTAAATTTTCACATTATGGAGAATGTAATAAACGGAGAAAATGGAGACCTATTTTTCACCCCATTGCACATTTTCAAGTGCTTACTGATGTTTGATATTGACTCTAGGGCCTAGATCTATTCATGGTTAGCTAATATCTTCTTGTAATGATGATTATGATTTACACAGTGGTGAAATTGTATATAGGAAAATATTCATTCAGAATGAAAGTTTACGCCATTCTTAAAAACCAATCACCATGAGAAAAATTCTGATTGAAAATGTCTTCAAACAAAAATATAATGACGACGTATATATACCGCTTTAACTGACTTTAACTAACAATGACAGGCGGATAATTCAAAGCTTCAATCCGCAGGTCTATACGTTGCCTGTCGTTACCGCTAAGTCCTCATAGTGTAAACGCAACCTTTAATTAGACAATAATAACAATCTTTTTTTGAGGTCATAGTTTAAAATCGGGGGTGTTTTGGGCCGAGGTACTTTTCTGAGGGAGCGAATGATTTTAAACAATGACCGAATTAAAACATGGTGCAAAGTCATTATTGTCATTAATAACTGTATTTTATTTATTTTTTAATTCTTACCAATATCGTTACTTGCGCGTATTGTTGCATACGCATACGTGCTATTATTGCAAGCTCACGCAGGTAGAGGTCATTGTTACTTGTTAATGACCGTGCAATTGATTGTGTAAAACTAGAAATGATCTTATTAGATTGGATCGCACTATAACGCAGGTTAATAATTGTTGACTCTCTGCCAAAAACAAACACTTCCGATTTTAACCCTAAAAGAGCCGGGGGCGCCCCGACCCCGACCCCTCATCCATCATTTTTTATTATACCTACGCCGGTTGTTATTTTTTCGCGCTGAAACTTCTTAACTTTTTTTCTTTAAGCCTTGCGCTTATTTTAAGACCATTTTTGTAAAAATCGGACCTAGGGTTGGGACGTGACGTTTCGTAATGGCACGCTGAGTCAAACGAAAAACTGACCTAAAACTGATTTTCAGGACTCGTGTGAGGTTCATAGTTATCCACCAGTACCCTACACTTGATGTTTCGTCAATCGGTTTCCAACATGAACAGTAGACGCCGACTACGCTCCTCGTCTGATGCTACCAAACTTGCTGTACCATGCTCTAAACGTCAAGCCGGAGACAATTCTTTTCCAATTTGTTGTCCCCGGTTTTGGAATCAGCTTCCGGTCAGTATCAGAGAGGCGCGCGCCGTCTGCCTCTGCATTTAAACATATGCTGAAAACCCATTTGTTTCCGAAGTAGTGTCTATTTTTCTTGTACAGATGCAGATTTTGTTTATTGCTTTTTGTAAATTATTTATTTTTGTTGCTAAGTTTCGTTTTGTAAAGCGCTGTGATTTCCGTTAGAGCGCTATATAGATGTTCCTTTATTATATTTCCAGAGATCGTAAGGGTGGGGGCGGACCCTGCTGTGAGGTGGTTCGAAAAAGCCCGGCTCTATTAGGTTTAAACAATGACCTCAAAAAGATGGTGCGCAGTTATTATTGTCTAAAAGAAGGATGTAAGAATTCAACAATAACCTTGAATAGAAACTGTCATAAGTCTTCCCAGCTCTTCCAAGTATCACTCGAGTTTTTCTTCGTTAAACGTTCTAAATAGCCTTGATTAAACAAGTCCTCAATCAATGAAATAGAAGCAAATTAACTCCTTCGACGATTCATCTCACAACAGCGACAGGTATATTATCCTCAAACTTGATCTGGTCCTCCTTCCATAAACCATAACGAAATAATGCGACAAACTAACATTGTGTGAGAGTTACATACGTGTTCTCAGAAGTCCTTTGTCGATTTTCAGAAAAAAAAAACAATCTTAAAAACCTGAATGAATAAGTCGTGATGTATTATTGCTTCACTATGAACAATTTGCAAATTATGCCACTGATACTCAATGAGAAATCCTCCGTTGGGTATATTTTCAATGGAGGATTTTTTTTTTTTATCATTCTAGTTAAGGTGACAATTTTTATGAAATATTTCTTCTTTTAATATGGTTAAGTTACCTTGACGATGGAAGGCATATCAGCCATCATTTCTATTTGGACATTGTGAAGTTCATCTGCATAGAATGTCGCTTTTCTATATGCCAACCTAGGCTGTAATCCAACTTGCTTCTGTGACCAGTAAACAGCTCTTGTCAAAATGCGATAGTAAAAACCAACTGGTATTGTAAAGAAAAGAGACAGATGACGTCAGTAAGTATATCACTTCTAATCAGTACATAAATAATATAATAGTCGGGTCATATATGTGGCTGATTAGATTAAATATCAAGTTTATTTCCATTAAAAAAAATAGTACACCAAAAGCAATAACAAAAATATCATGGAGGAATAGACTGGAAAGCCAGAAAGGCACGTGAGAAGTCTAAAATTGACTACACATGAAAACGACTACTAACAAAAAACGAAAAATATGAAAAAAGGAAATGAGAATAAATTCAGAAAAATTCTTCCTACAATGTAAAACTAAGGATACTGTTGGATAAGGGACCGTTTAAGTGTATTTCGAAAATTATTGACATATGTTTATTCTTTTAAAGATTCTGGGAGCGAGTTCCAAAGTTTGGGCCCGCTAGATTGAATTCCTTGATATGAGAAAGATTTGTATTGTTTGTTATATGAAGAGTTGACTTGCAAAACGGCTAGTATCCCATTTCGCCCTTTTTGAGAAAAGGGCAAAAAACTGCTAGGGCATCAAAATGTGTTTCAAAGTTTCTGATAATGATTTTAGTAATTCTGTACGAATATGTCTTTAAAAATACGGTGTAATTTAGATAATTCACCAAGTAGTTTCTTATTAATTGACTATTGATGTTTTGCTGAAAATGGATGTAAGCCGTTTTGCAGGGAAACTCATCAAATTTCAACTTAGGAACCACCTATATTCTAAATTTTGGCAAAATGTCTTATTCAATTCTTCATTAAGCTATGATGTACTTTACAAATACCAAATTTCAACATCAGGTCATGTTTAATAAAAAAAAGTTACCATGTATGGGCATTATGCCCTCTAATATCCAAATATGGTCATACAATGTCCATATTTGGGCATAAAAGTCACATTTTCGGGATTTTAACCCACTAAGCACGATTTTTTTCAACATTTTTTGTGCCAGGATGATGCACAAGTAGAAGGTCTATTAGAATCTATCAAAAACTAATTTTTGAAAAAATGGTCTCTAAGCCGTTTTGCAATTCAGCTCTTCATATTAGGTCATTTACATATCTTGTTGGGTAGTCGTGAATATCGGACCGTTTTGTAAAATAATTCTTAAAAGCGTCAGGAAACTCATTAACAGAATATTTGTACATGAACAGTCCTAGTTCTAGAGTGTACGTATCGTTAATTGTGAGAACATTGTTATCAGCAAATAATGGTCCGGTATAACTTCTGTAGTGACTCTTTCACAAAGTTCTAATTGCCCATTTTGAAACTTAACTAGAGCTTAGCTTATCAAAATACATTTTACAAGTTATTTTCCATATGAAGATACCGTAATTGATATATGGTAGGATACCAGTGGAATGCAGTGTATGTAGAATTCTGGTTGGGATAGAGAATTTCAGTTTGTTCATGGCACCAATATTGCGAGAAATAATTTTTGAAATACAATCAATGATTTTTCCATGTTTCCATTTTTCCAATTAACACGCCGATAAACTGTGTATTTTACTCTTTCAAGAATAGTATCATTCAAGACAACATTTAAATCATTATGTACTCTAGATGAAGTCATCTGAGTTGTACCTGAAATAACCTAGTTTTGCTAGCATTTAATGATAATTAGTTGGCCTTGAACCAATTACTGACTTCGCTCAATCCACTATTTATGATATAAATATCATTATTTATACTTTATGCGAATAAGTATATAGTGGTGCCATCAGCAAACAACAGAAAATCAAGAACATTTGATGTATAAGTGATGTCATTTACATAAAGTATGAACATTATATATAGTCGTTATAAAGAACAAATTGTGTTCTATTACTGATGCCTTTTGAAGCATTGTGGATTTAGTGGTATAATACTTAAAAGTATTATACCACTAAATCCATAATGATCTAAATTGTGTAGTAAAATTTTATGATCAATCGTGTCAAACGCTTTTGAAAAGTCCAAAAAAATACCGATTGTCAACTATATAAATAATTCCAATCTACAAATTGAGCAATATAAGTTGAATGTTTTGGATGAAAGCCAAATTGCTTTTCATTAAGTAGTTTGTTGTTTTCAATATGATCAACAATCATTTCAAACACAAGCCGTTCAAGAATTTTTGAAAAGCAGGGTAAAAGTGAGATATTTTGAGAGAAACCTCAGGATCGGATTTTTGTGGATTTCTGGAACAACACCTGTTGACAGTGATAAATTTAATATATTTGTTAATGGTTTTACAATTTCAGAGGCCGCCTTTTTTATTATTAAGGGTTAAGTCCCTCCATTTTCGGTTGGCATGTGCGAAAAAAAAACCGTTTTGGGCAAGTTAGACATATTTAATAAATTGACTATTAGAAAAATTGGAAAAATCACCTAAAATAAGTTTTTAACATCCAAAGAAACCTGCATAGTATTATTATCTTCCCCACGATAAAAGATTCATTTCATGTGCATACTCTTTACATACTATACTGCTATAGATCCAATTGTATTTAGGGTCATGAGCAACAAGTATAGACATAAAGACAACTGCTCTTTTAACAGGAAAGACATGTATGAAGAGTGTGAAATTGGGAAACTAAAATTTGCTTTCCTGCTTGATAGCAACAGAATCTTTTAATATTGGTAATTTTATTTCAAGAATAAGGTTAGTGGTAAATGGCATATGAAAAATAAAAAACGAGTTTATTATGTTAAACTACCTGGTAAGAATCCACTGAAATCTGCATAAAACACTACGGTGTTTAGGCTATCATCACTACTCTCATCCCCAGTGTCATCATTCGTCTCCTTTAGCCTTGATGGTACATAGTAGCACCTCGTTGCTTGCTGTTGCCCCTGTGCAAAATATCGTTGTCAAATTTCAATTTATAAAATTAAAAAACAGCGCCTTTTTTTTACTCAGGTAAAAGCGCTTACATTTATTCCACTGCCAATAGAATATAGTCAGCTGTCATTACAAATTATGTCTACAGTGCTTTTTTGACCTTTCTCCCACTAATTACATATATATTTAACGTTTGGGTCGACGAGATTTTAAAATGACTTGCCCAGACTTGCTTAAAGACAAAATTCGTTGGTCACACCGGGCTCGAACTCACGACCTACTGATTATGATATTGTGCTGTTAAATAATTAGACTACATCAGCTGCTGAAAATCATATTTTGATTTAATATTGTAGTCAGTCGAAATTCAGAACATCGATCGTTAATTATTGATTATATCGTTGGAAAAGCGTACTTTTCAATGAAACAAAATATTTGAAATAAAATTAAACTAGTAGCTTATTATAGGCCTTGACTAATCCAAGAAAGCTTCTGATGCTCATCAAACAAACCGCGGTATAATACGTCGATTTATTTGATATTTGATCTGTACTTAAATATTAAACCCATGAATTTGATTTACTAAGTCCATGAAGTTAAACCTTTTTTCTTTCAAAATTCTCTTTAAATAGCAATCACATGTTGTTTTCCATAAGATGCAACTTACTCTATTCAGTATCGTAGTGATTATGTAACTTTCTTAGTAACTGGTTCACACACATCCCCTGACAACGGTGTGTGCTATACTTTTGTATTGTGATCATTTCGATCATGGTTCAAAACTAGAAAGCGTGAACCAGTTTTTAGGGTGATAATCCGATTACACTTAACACTTCGAGACTGAATTGTATGACAAATTTTATACTGAAGTAGTTCAGTTAGTGAGTGGAGTGAGGTAGAACCATATTAGGTCTACTTCGAACGTGCATCTGTTAGCGGTAAATTGATTGGTGAAATAGAACTACATGTATTTGAAGTACATGTATCGTTTTGAAAAAAATAGCAGCCATTTAAACACTCGCACAGTTCTATGTGGAGACAAATTTTACTGCACGAAACCAACAGTATACTTGCAGCACTGAAGATTTGTTAGTTTTTTAAATAAAAATGAAATCTACACGTGTTGTTGATATAGAGATGGTCAACACGCCAACGGTAAAAATCGAATTTCCGAGGGTAATTTTAAGTGGCAAAACAAATGTGAAACACCTTTATTTTCCTTGATATGTTTTGTAGAGCCGGTGTTCTACCTCAACAATAAAAAACAAAAAAATCGAATATTCAGGATATTTTGATAATTTGGGGTCAAAAACAGCAAAAGTCTCATTTGACACTTATTGGTGATTGATGGCGACACACGGCTAAACAGAAATATTCAACCCCTTGTGCGATTAATACATTAAAATAAAGATAATTACACTCTGAACACGGTTCTGAAAGAAAAATTGAAAAAAAGCAAATAGTTTTTGAAATAGGGTCATTTTTCTTCTTTTTTTTTTTTGTCATGAAAAAAACTAAGTCCATAAATATGTAATATGCGCATGCGCAGGGACCATTCCATTTGTACAATAGGAATTGAAAATATACCCATGTTAATCATGGTAAACTTAAAGTAAATGCATTTTACAAATATAATAAATACTACGCATATTACTTTGTTTATAGTTCACACTTTATTAATAAATCAATTCAATTATCATCTGAGCCTATTTGTAATCCTTTTTATGATACAAACACAAATCAAAACCCACCATTCAGTCCGATTACCCCATCAGTCTACCATGTGTACGAAAAATGTTTGGTATCTTCCTAACTTGTATACGGGGACTTTGCAAGTCATAGTGGTCTGAGCGTATCGCTGTTGATTGATTGCCGAATAATCTACCCGTGGTATAACTGCTATCGAGCCGGCGTGACTCTTGCGTCTTGTTGAAAGGTACAAAACATTGGGATTTCTAGAGCGTGACTTATCTATATGATTTGAAGTTGACATTTTAAGATTCCTCTTCAAAATACGGTCATTGTCATATGTGAATTTTCTACATTTGATATTATTTCCTTTTTTTAGACAGAAAAAATTCATTTTCCAATTATTTAAAGGTATTTGAATAATTATTCTTAAACATTTATAATCTCTAGTAAGTCCTCTTTAAAAAAGCATCCGATTTAACAACATTGAATATGTAAAACTCTAATAAACTTAGAAATAAACCCGGGATCAGACCGAAATGAAATTTCAACGCTTTTAAATAGGGGAAGATTTTTTGCCGATATCGTATACCTGCAAAAACCACAGCAGCTAAAAAATGAGACGCGATAATTGATCTACACTGATCACTAACAACAGGCGTGTCCTGTTGTGTCAATGCAAATGAGTGGTATTCACTTTTAATGACAGAGTGTCATATCCCAACATGTATTATAGCCGTCCTCGGGCGTAAATCTGGTTGACCATGTGTCGCCACTGATTTCATGTTAGGTAAAACATGACGATATGCGATTTTCAATTATTCTTTTTAATTACTTCTGATTTTCCAATTATCGTGAAATTTGCAGGATTTCATATTTTTACTATGTAGTTTGAAAATATTAAAACATACATAAATTTGTTGAACTTTGGCCGAAAATACACTGTACTGAAAAATGTGTTTTGCTCAACTGTAGTGCGGAAATACATTGACCACGTCTAGTTGATAAGAGATAATCTTGCACAATCGTATTATGAATATTCCTTTTCAAGCTTTTTTCATGGCACCGTTCTGTAATTAATTGTCAACATTTAAAGCTGTTTAGTAAATTTTGAAATATATAATATCAATTTTAATCAACCATATCTGTGTACGTATACGATAAAATGAAACTGCCGCGCCGATCATCTGTCCTTTTTACCATGAGCTGCATAACGACAGCAAGAATCTTCAAACTCTTCAAATTTGACAATATACAAAAAAAGGTCCACAACAATTTCCGAAGGGTCCACAAAAAGGACAACAAAAGCACCAAACACCTACATAAAGTGTCGGTTTTTGATAAAATACTATGACTATGTAAATCTAGGCATATTGAATTGTTTTTCTTGTCACTTTTTCAAAATAACTGACGTTAGTTTAGAGTTGACAAAAACGAAAATATTCCTCCAAAAGATCCACGTTTTGAAAGTCCTCCACCAACCCACCCACCCCCTCCCCTTGAAAAAATCCTGGCTACGGCATACCTTGTTAGGGCACTGCTCTACCAGCAAGTCATACATTTCCATCAATTCCAGGAGAGCTGTTTTCTGCCAAACAAGTTAAACAAAAATAAGAAACACTTTATCAGATGCGGGGAAAATCCATCTTTCCCTAAGGATCATACCATGAAGGTAGTATGTTTAATGGATGTTTAAGATATTTTTCTTGTTTTGTCTTCTAGGTCAGACTGGGCAGTGTCTTATTCGTGGAATATGATCTCTATAAATTATGACCTCTTCTTTTAACCTTTCTTTAAGGGACCATTTAGTTACAAATTCACTTTGTCAACAGGTCGACTTAGTCACTTTTCAACATTATTAAATTGGAAATTAAATGCGGTGTAACAAAGTTGAGCCCATCATTATGATCAGTTGTATACTTACCTTGTCCTCTGACTGTGGATTATTTCCAATGAATTCCTGCCACATCATATTGATAAGCTTGTCTTCTAGGATGCCTTCATTGTCGAGACGTGTCCATAATCTCAAGTCAACAGCTCTCTAGAAAAAAAAACATGAAAACATTTTCATCTTTACTAGGAATTCTCTTGGTCAAAATTGACACCTTCTGACCATTTGTTTAAAAAATAGGTGATTTTTAATGTTCGAGTCTTTCGCTACTGGCACAAAAGCGTGGTTTTTATAATGTATTAATTTCAAATGTATTAAAAGGCCCACATATGACTTGATTGCAAGTCAAAGCAATTAATGTATCTTAGAGTTAATCTGAAGTTCCATCTGTACCTGTTTCTTGCGATCAAGTACTGTGATGACTCTACTGAACACATCTATCAGCCAATGGGGGTTGAGTATGACGAGCTCTCTCAAAGAAGATTTGGCAGTAGGGTGGTACATGATAGCCCCAAGGTCATGATAGAACTGCAGCATGGTAGTCAACTCTATTGCAGATTCTACATTGCTTACTCCAGGTAGCTGCTTTACCTATTAAATAAATGATTCAGATTGTTCAACGTTATTGCTTTAAATGATTAAGACAGTGTGTCCCAAAATGAAATTATCAAAATTTCAACGTAATGTAATTCTAAAACAAAATAACCACTGACATTGAAAGTTGGTGACAATAATGTATGTTTTTACTTGCTGTGAAATTTACGAATTAGTTTTCTAAAAATGGGTATTTGAATCTTTGTGTGGAGTTGAGACACTTTTCGTAGTTTTGGGTAAGTCGAAAAGATTCCACGGAAATTTTCTGCATAAGCATGCAATAAGGAACACCATTTTTTGCAGATATGTTATTGACAATTTGTTATTAAGTGATTTCATGTCATTGTTGGTAGGTGTACAACGACAGTCAACAACCTAATCAAAGAGGGTGAACTTCCTTCAACTGCTCAACTGCTAGCAATCTTATTAACTCTACTCCCACTGCTGCATCTTTCTATATGCTCCCCAAGGTACACAAAGAGTCTACTCCTGGAAGACCTATAATATATGCTCATATAATATATAAGCTGCCCTATGGTATTTACCTCGGAATACCTGGATAGTATTTTCAGCCAAGCTCAGAATCTGCCTTCCTTCATTAAAGATACCAATCACGCTCTTCGGGTTTTGAAAATGTTTTTGTTTCAACGGGCCGGACAGACTCCTTTTCACTATGGACGTATGTTCCTTGTATACGTCCATGCCGAATAATGAAGGACTCGTTGCCATCAAGCACTTTCTGGGTCTTCGCAATTTACAGGTCCGTCTTCTACCACCACCCTACGCCTTACTGAACTAAATCTGAATCACTTTACCTTTAACGGTCAGAACTATCTTCAAACCAAAGGCATTGTTATGGGCTCCAAGATGTG
Source organism: Ophiothrix spiculata (assembly GCA_000969725.1). Taxonomy (NCBI): domain Eukaryota; kingdom Metazoa; phylum Echinodermata; class Ophiuroidea; order Amphilepidida; family Ophiotrichidae; genus Ophiothrix; species Ophiothrix spiculata. Next base: position 89,023 of record JXSR01S050291.1, read on the forward strand.
GCCTGGCTATGCTTGTATATATATGTTGGTTATTTCGAGAAATTATTGTTTGACTCATACACAGGCCCGATGCCCCACTTATACAAATGATACATCGATGACATCGTTGGCACTATGTCTGGATCTCGATCTGATCTACAACGCTTTATAGATTTTGCTTGCAACTTTCAGCCTTCATTACGGTTCATCTTCACCATTTCAGACTCTTCCGTCTACTTCCTTGATATCACCATATCTATTAAAGACATTGACCGTGATCATCTTTTTTACCAGTATACCAGAAGCATACCGATTCACACAGCTATTTGAAATATTCTTCCAGCTATCCTCATAGTTGTAAGAATTCCATCCCATATGATCCATTCCAACGTCTTCGAAGGATTTGCTGTGATGAGGGAGACTTTCATAATCAAACCAAATCTATGGCCACGTTTTTCAGAACGCGTGGCTACCCTGATCATACCGTTTCACCATCTCTTCAACGCATCAAAGATATGAATGATGCCCTTACTTCTAGAGATAGAACGGCCGATGAAGAGCGAATTCCCCTGACCTTGAACTTTCATCCAACAAACATATATACATAAACATAATTACCAGGAACTTTGAAACTCTACGACAACAATACACCACCGGTCAAATCGTCAACAACACACCGCCCATTACATTATGGCGTTGCGAAAAGAACATCTCTAACTACCTTACAATATGTGCTTATAATTTTCTTGGGCTTAACACGGATAGTCAGAAAGTATGTAAAGATTGCATTTTATATCCCAAGAATTGAACTTCAATCGGTAGTGTACACCAAAAGTTTTATTTTTATCATATCGTTTGTAAAAAAGGACCATAGCCTTAAAATTAGGGAATTTACTATCTTCCGATTGTGCCTTGTTCAATTCCACAATTCTGTTATGTTTAACATTTTTATAAGATTATAATTTCAGATATATATCTATGAACAGGATTTGTTTTAATACCTCATGAATGGTCATAGTGTTCTGTCCCCTTTGTACAACCTCCTTGGCACTTTCTTCAAACTGCAGCCATCTCAGCGGTACTTCATCACCCATATATGGTTCTCTCTTCATCACTTGTATCATCTTGGCTTTCAGTTCTGAAATCTGTCAAAATGTATTATCGAAATACAGTTAGGATTGGACAAAATTCTGACGAAATGGTAATAATACACTCTTAGAAAAAAGGTTCCAAAAGGTTCTTTTTTGTCCTGAATGTGGAACTTTCTATGGTGCTCATAAAGAACCATTAAAGGTTTTGAATCCACTCTATGGAACCTTTTTAGGTTCTCAATGTAACCTGTAGAACCTTAATCGTTCTCCGAAGGGTGCATACATTTTTAGAAACCCTCATAGGGTTCCACATACAGTGTATGTTTACTATAAAAAAAACAACTTATGAATCTAAAAAACAAGACCATGAGTGCTATAAAAAAAAAACCAACAAATATCATGGAAAGACTATGGATAAACGGCCTAACAATATTTGCATAGTTTTCTGAATGGTGCTAAAAAGTTTTCACAATGGTTGCCAAATTCCTTAAGTAGAAACAGGATAGACACACGACTATTTAGGGTCATATGCTCTACAGTATTTCTTAAAGTATTCTTTTACCATCAATATTCCTGCTGGGTCAGAAAACAACAATCGTTCTATTCTAAAATGTAAAATTTAGCAATGGGTCGAAATATGTACTGACGAAAACTACATAAGAGTAAAGATTATTATTTAAACTTAGGTTTAGGCTTAGGCTAAGGGTTAAGAATTAGAATTACCCTAATCTCAGATAGGGTTAAAGTTAACCCTAACCATAATACTTAGGTTTGTTAGGTTTCGAATTCGAATTAAGATTAATTCTAACATTATTCTTAAACTCTAAACATGCTAAACCAGATGTTCAGAAACCTATTATACATATGGGGTTGCATTTTGAAGGAGTAGAACCCCAATGACAAAACTGTATGTTAATCAAATACAAGTTGTCATAGTTACCATGCAACAAAATAGATAACAAAGAAATAAACATATATTTAAATACAATTCTATACATAAGGAATCCAAGAAATGACCAGTACTGGAAATGAACCATATTTTCAAATCTACAATGACAGGGTTACAAGCTGGGACGATAAATACTAAAGGGATCGATATTCAATCTAATTTAGTTGTCAACCTTGTGAGGCGCGCTTGTTAAATTCTTGGCAATAGCATGTGTATGTGACTCCTCAAAAGATGTGAACGGAGTTCAGTATAATAGTTCATAGTCATTTATGCATCAAATAATACCTGTATACAAACCCATTTTTGTGCCCGTATTACCACCTTTATGGTGTGAGAGATGTACATTAAAATGGACTCAGTGCATTCTTGAATAGGATATGCATGCACCTGAATATCTCAATTTACATTCTGTTTTTACTCATTTACAATAAAATGGAACACATTAAGGACTATTTTTTGGTATAGATATAATATTTCTGTAAACTTTGATAAAAAAAGTGATAGAATTTTGACCAATTGGCTCATATTTTACAAAAATTAATGTTCTTATGACTTAG
>JXSR01S050302.1:0-11137 GCA_000969725.1 Ophiothrix spiculata
TATGTGACTCTATCTATACAATAATATATCAAAATGAATATTTAAAAGGTAGTTAAAGACAAAGCAAAATCTTCCTCTCATTACGAAACCAACGAAGCGAGATTGTGAAAAACTTCAAAATGAAGAAATAAACATTTACATACTTGTAATTGTTATAAATTCCTATACTTCGTTTTGTATGTGGATATACATCATATTTATATTAAAAACATATTCCGACAAAAAATAAATTATTCACCTTCCTTAATGCTTAGGAAAACAAAATCGGAATACCAATGAGGGAATTTAATATCATATTTGTTTGATCACATTTCCTCTTTCTGTACACCCCCGGGTGGTCTTATTAATACTCCTGGGGAACTCGCCTGAAGTTTGCACATATCCATAGCGCTTTATCTTTCTGTTGGTGAAACGAGTAGGCGTAAAATGAAAATTTGATATGCAAATAGTACAATTTTAAAAGATAAAATACAGAAATACTTGCAACATGGTAAAAATCTTCAATATGAATGTGTAAGCGGTGCGTAGTTGTTGACTTTAATTTCAATCTATCCTTAAATCTGCTGGAGAAAAGTTTGAAGAAACAGTTCGCCAACGCCTCCAACGAAATGTGGACATATTTTGTGTACCCCGGTATGTTATATTTTTGACTCATTCCAGCAGTGCATTTGATATATCCCAATTCAAAAACGACTGCGTTGTCATGTCAGTAGCATCGTGACGCACTATGACTCCTTAATGTTGTATTACTCAAGTAAGAGTTGATGATAAATGCTAGGGCTCTAACCTGCTTTCAACTGGACAGCGGGTGGGAGGAAAAAACAAGGAAACGAGAGACCCATCACGGATCATTCAGTCATTTCTGTTGATGTAAGCTCTACATCCTGACATATTATACATGCTGTCACACAAGTTGAACTTCGCGCTTACAAAGCAAGTGTAGATGTATAATTATCAAGGTGGAGGAGGTGGATAATTATTCTATTTATTCTGGAAAATGATGTAAGTGGCTTGCGCTTGAAATAGAGTTGGTAGTTTATGTTCATCATTTACTAGTTCAAATTGAGGCCGAGCTAGCTGCCGGAAAATTTTACTTAGCGATGAGTTGGATGACTGTATGGTTATTAGTTCTTGTTGCACTTAAGTCGTGACGATGATATGGAATTTGAGCATCGCTGTTGCTTGAGTTAGATGAAACTCGGCGGGAAAGTCTGTAAAGTGATTTTACCAATTTTGTTCACGTGGACAGAAACTGTTTAATGCCAATATACCAATATGGCTGCAATTTCTCTAATTCAACAGTTTGGACTAATAATTTGTGGAATTCTTTTGCAAATTTTATGCGGAGTCTTGATGACCATTGGACCAACTGCGGCATGTCAAATACCGATGGGTTGGCGCTCCAAAACGATTAAAGAACGTATGCGCCAAGCAAGCGCCGAAATTGTTATCAAAGGTGACGTTTTAGCACGATATCCCGGTGAAAACATTCCTAATATGATTGGAGAATCTGGATATTCGTCACGAATTCAAGTTTTATGTGTTTATAAAGGTCCAATTATAGCCGAGAGAGTAACTGTTGATGGTTTTGGGCCAAATCAGGATTGCGTTGATACCAATGTTCGAGTAGGTGGTCAATATATAATTCTTATGACGCAATATGAAGACCATTATCGACTAGTTGAAATAAACTATCAAATGGCGGTTCATGGATGGCAGGCACGAAGAAGTTCAGCAATTATCGAAGAAGAATTTCCGTGCCGGGAACCTTATACGCTTCCTCCTACAACACCGCTTATTACTACTACCACAAATAGTCCGACTACGACTCCAACTACGGAATTAATGATAATCGCTATGGTTACGACAGAAAGTGGTGGGTGCAAAGCCTGTTCTATCCACCTATTCAGTCTTGTGGCATGTTGTGTACTACAGACGATTGTTTCAAGATTTCCCTGTTTCTCCCTGTATTTTTGATTTGTAAACCCAGCATGGTGTACTATGTGCTGAACCCATCGTAAAGATTTGCAATTATGGTGAGTTTAATTCGTGATATTATCAATGTGTTCCTTGGCATCATATAAGGAAAGTGATATGTAATTGCACTTTTTGCACATTTTTGAGGTCAATTTTATTTTTAATATATTAACTGATTAATGAGTATATTTGCAAAATTGTCATAGATTCAAAATTAGCTTACAAAATGGTTGAATATTAGGGAAATCTGATGGCGTCTTTGCTTTTTAATAAAGTCAGCATTAAGTTTAACTGGTTTGGCTATGCATAGTTTGAATTGCGCCCATACTGAGTTTGGCCACTCAGAAATGATCACTACAGTACAAGAGCAAGTAAGTTGTAACCAGGAAAAGAAATATGCAAAAAGTGGCGATCCCAACATTTCAGTCCTTACTTATCCCTGCTATATTTCAAGTGCATGTTGAATCCAGCGTGGTTAGTATGCTTATAAGCTATGTATCAATGTATCATTTTTTTATTTCTGCAAGGGTAGCCAGCAAGTTCATTATTGTATGAAAAAAACAGATTAAGTGTTTTAAAATGATTAATCATCCCAATTTCTGGTTACGGGTCTGGAGTTAAATGATTTTACAGTGAATCCATGTTGTACACAAAAATGTATTAATTAGAACAAATTAAGCATTTAATCATACAAAAAACACAAAGTGTACAATTGGCATGCAATATATTGTACATGTTACATACACTATCAAATATCTATTAAAACATATTCAACAAAGAAAGAGGCAACCTATTATATTACACAATGCAGTTCTTCATTAAACAATGAGGAAAGACAAGTTTTGAACATTTAGGGAAACAAGTATATTTAAAACTCCGAACTGATAAGTGTCAAATATCCCAAAATGAAGTTTTTGTTACATTTATAGACATTTCTACAATTGAGCTGAATGAATATTCAGCTGCATAATTCCCATTTAGGTGTATCAATCTACACCGTTTGTTTGCACAAAAAGAGCTTTGATTGTATCAATTACATCAATTTAAAGGGACTAGCCATATTTCTATGAAAGGATGATTTTGCATTCAGAAATATAAGGGGAACCACTACATCCTGGTTTTTTTTTTCATATTTTCTTTTTTGCGCACTATTAAAGGGACTAGCCTAGATTTACACAGAAATGGCTCAAATTGAGAGAGAATTAATTTGCAATATGTCCATAACTATTCCTATTTAACTTGAATATTCAAAGTACAAAGAAACACTTTTTATTCTTTGAATTTTTATGTCTCCCAGGGATACAAAAAATAAAAACAGATAACTGTTAAATTCTCAAAATCAACATTTGTTTCCTCCAAAAAACATTATTAGTGAAGCTATCATGCTTTTTTTAAATATATTTGTTGACATTCCTACAGATTATTATTCATTATAGAATCAACAAGCATAGGTTTGAAATTAAACGTTTCGAAAAAAAGAAACCCTTGTGGTAGATAAGTACGTGAAGAATTGGAAAATAGTTTTGTAAAGAAAAAACTGATTAAATTTGTCCTTGTTTAGTTTGATACTATAATGTATTTTCTTGATTTACAGAAGTTTTTAATGAGTTTTCATATTCATGTTGAATTGTGGCTAATACCTTCACAATGAACTTCTATAAAGGTCTGCAAGATGATTAAATATTCAGAGACATGCTTTTATATTACTGAAAATATTTTAGCATGTACAAAAAGTGTTTTACTAATTTAAGAATTATTGTTTTGTTCTAGGAACACTTCCGATAAATTAACACTTATTTGACAGAAATATTAGTTCAATCACACTTATTTTCTCTCTCAATAGATATAGGCTAATATTAGTATGCAAGTATTTTCTACATAAAATGTAATAAAATCAGGCACTGTAGTCACGGAATGGTACACTTCAAAAATTATCATTTTTTATGGGGAGGAGGGAGTTGTAGTTGAATATCGTTTAATCATTACTGGTTTGCTTTGATGTAACTTTCAATTTTTACGCATTTTGCACAAACTCCAAATAAGTAGACATTGGTCAAAATCTATTCACATTTATCATTTTAATTGAGCCTATCGCATTTATTGTTAGATAAAGCCTTACACACAACCATTGTTCAACGAAAATGCATGATTGTATTTGGATATAAATGCCAGTGTTTCTTGTCATCAGCCAATCACAATCGCTCTACGATATAGTTTCCATGGATTTGAGCCAAAAGTCAATTTCAAAAATATGTTAGATTGAATAGGTTAAAATACATATACAAACTCCTTTTTCCAAATTAGGTTTTCAATTTCCTATGATCATAGAAAGATTTTGAAAGATCATTACAAAAGACGTATTGAAACCGAATTTCGTCTCATTTGTTTCAACCATTTGGATTTTATGAGCAATTTTGCATTTCACAATCATTCTCTATACTTCGCTGTGTAAATAAAGTTAATAAATATATATATCATAAATAGACATATTTTCACTTATATCTACAAAGCAAAACATATTTCAGAGGTAAAGTTGGCATAATAATTTCCAAAATCTTGAAATGTTTGGCAAAGGGTAATTTAATAATTGGTGTAATAAAAACAAAACTTATGAGAAGTACTTAGTTCCAAAATCTATAAAAACAAAATATTCTATACCTTTTGCCTCCTTTAATGATGATTATTTTTTCTCCCTCCTATTTTTCCCACTGCATGTCCCACCTTATATCTTACCATCCACAGTGCAGTATCATATTTTTAACTCAATGTTGTTGCATGTATATTGTATGAGAGTGATGAAAAAATCATATTCTAATTGAATTTTTCAATATTTATGATGACACGATTTCGAAAAATTTTACATCACAAAAACTACATTAATATTTTGTTAAGCATGCAGTTTTTCCGTTCAAAACAAGCATGCAGTTTTTCCGTTCAAAACGGTTATTCCCCATTAACAGTTTCAAATTCGACCCGGATGGGTAAATTTATATAGTAAAAATACAAAAGAGGTTTGCTTCAAAACCCATTTAGTTCTACCTATTTTTATTTTATTTTTAATTTCTTATACATAAGGAATGTACCCAAAACCTGCCAATAAGCCTATTCAGGAATCGTAAGGGAAATTGTGATTCACGTGTCATTCATACCTGAGTACAAAACATCCTGACTGACTATGATAAAAATAAAGACAAAGTGATCTTGTTTGAAAAAATCACTTTTAGTGAAAATACATAACCCTGATCATCTTATGAGATAAGACCAAACCAAATGTCTCCCGGTATGAAAATGTTTGTATAATATTTTTTGTCATAATTGGTAAATACTTCACCCAGTGTTTACCAATTTACCAATCTCACGCAATTTCTGTTTTGTTTTAAATCACCATTTCCCGTAATTTGATATGACGAAAATGAAAAGTACCCGAAACCTCTTTTGAATTTGGGTAAAATCGTAAAATGGATAAACTTGAAATTGAGTCAGTATTAAATTGTTGAATGCTTATTATCCAGAGCAACTAATGCTTCCTTGTACCATTATCAGAGTACTAAAAGGTGCGCAATAAGCATGAAACCTGCAAAATATGGTTTAAGGCTACAGTCCCAAAAAACGTCTCGCTCAGCTCAACGTCATTTTTACTGCAGTTTTTACCTACTTACACATATCAAAATATTACAATTTTTGGCGTACATATGGAATAGAGTCTTTAGTTTATACATGCAACTTTACTAGCGATTTCACGTCCATTATCAAGGTCAAAATGACGTCAATAGACAACTTCAAAAAATTGACGCCTTTTTCGCCGAAATCTCATAATTTCATGATGTCCTAAAAATTTTGACAGATTGTAGGCTTGATACTTCTTATTGAATTACAAATGTTATTTTATAAATATGTTGTGTTGATTTTGCATGATAATGTAACAAACCCGCGTTGTTTTGCCCAAAAAATCGGACGTGAATTACGACTCTGAGTTCGCCCTGTTTGAGCTGTGAATTGCCTGTTTTTAGTATCTACATTATCTACATTTTGTCTGATAGACGCAATCGCATAAAATTGCAATCTTTATGTAAATAAAAGAAAAATACGGCATTCTAATGTTTATGTTTTAGATTTTAGTTCACGATCTCAACGCGGTAGATCCCTCGCTTCGTAATGCAAGACTAACTCCTGCCATAATCCATGGTTCGAGTCCCCGCAAATGCAGTGGAAACTATTTATCTTTTCATGATTAAAAAATAGTAGTTTCACATTTTCCTGAGCAGCCTTAACGTTGTAGTATATATTTTTTCTGTTCTTAGCATTTTCGTTATTTGTCACTCCGAAGTGCGTTAATAAAAACTGAAATTCGCACTAACAACGTACAGATATACCAAACAGTACAATAGATAGTTAGCATTGTTGGCATAATTCTCAAGCACATCGAACAGAATTACAGATGCATTTTATAAACTTACCAGTAAAGCTTTGATATATTGACGCGATTTTTTTTCCTTGTTGTGTTTTGTTTTTACTTTCTGAATAATAAAATGTGACCTTTACTCGTAGAAATATTTCAATCTGGAAAAAGTGATCTTTTAATCTCAAGCCTTTTCCAAAAATGAACATATTCATCTTGCGATAATTATCGATCATTTCTCTAAAGGCAACATTACCGTAATAACCCGGGTAATCAGAGGTTTAATTGAAAACATCGCCTGCAGACATAACATTGCTTTACATTTTTAGAGATTACTTTGTGGACGGATTATGTTGCATTATAATATATTTTCAAATTTCTCTTTAATGATGCTTTGTGATCTTTATCAAATCAGAGATCAGACCGCCTTCTTGAAATAACGTTAACCATCAATTACCGATTATACATTTTGAACACTTTTATATCGACTGGAAAAATTAAACAAGTGTAGGTAAACAAGATTGTTTGGTAACGTTGGATATACTTTTATTTTCAATTCATACATAGAAATCATTGTTTGAAATGTCTATGACGTTGAGAATATTTTCGTTGTCAACCCTAAACTTAAAGTAACTCCGCAATATTTATCACTTAACTTTCCGTCTCGTCACACCAGGGCCTCTCAAAATGATTATTATGAAGCAGCCAATTAAACTTTTCCCTTTACGCGCAAGAGAAATGTATCGTCCATTTTACGGTGTTATGATTCTAACACATAAACGTGTTTTACTGCAAGTTTTTACCTACTTACACATAACAGAATATCACAATTTTTTGCGTACATATGGAATAGAGTTTCTAGTTTATACATGAATCTTTACTTGTGATTTCACGTCCATTAAATATATTTCTCTTTCTATGCTGCCGGGAATGACATTTTCCCGGCAGCATATTTTCGAGGGAAATTTAAAAGAAAGCCGTAAAAAAGTGGAAATTTTTACAGCAAACCGTAAAATAACAGACAATTTCTCGTAATTTGTGATTGTACAGGGTATTTACCAAAATTTACGTCCCTTTCTCCTTAAAATCAGTTTCCCGTAACTTTCCTCCTGTAAATTGATATTCCGTTACACCCTTTGTACGGTGTACCATCAGAAAAAAATAACCAGAGAAAGTGTTTTCAAAATTGTTTTGGAATTTTGATTACTCTTTACATATTTAGTGGTACAGCAGGGTGTCTTATCAGGATAAAGTTCTACCTACGTCTCCTTTTCTTCCATTCCAATGGGATTTACACAGTTAAGCAAGATATTACATATCACAATTACGGGTTATGGCATTATGATAAAAGCTAAAAGTACTTACAAAATTGGTCATATCTTTGTTATTTTTCATCCGATTTCCATCATTTTTTCTGCATTTGAAAGCTTATTTACTCCGCTTTACTACAATAACAATCAAAATATGATTTGGTGCTTTTATCAAGGTCAAAATTAGTTTTAATCCGTGCACAATTTTTTTTTGATACACGTGGTATGGTCATCAGTCTGGTATAACCAAATTGTATATATCTAGTAGCCATTATTATTAGAAAAATTGTTTTGATTGATGATTCTCATTTTGATTATCACAATCTCCATACTTCCTTCAAGATGTAAACATATCGGGGCATGATTTAGTGGTGTGAATCGTAAAGTTATTGTGGTGTTGACACGTCGGATTGTAGCGCATCCTACTGCTCAGATCTGTGTTTGTAAATAATACATTTGAAAACGTTTTCGATGATGGATTTTCAGACTTCACAAATTCCTTAAAGGGGATAATTTCTGGGAGAATCAACTTATACATAATTTATGCACACGAACACAAGTATACTAAATCAGTTGTTGACAATGAAGAAGAGAACGCTTCAAATTTGTTATCACAATTTAAGTTTCATAAAATAATATTATTGTTCAGCTGCTATAATTTAGTAATCTGTATTCTCAACTTGAATCGCAAAGCTCAAATTTTGTTATCATGCGCAGTATGGTACCATATCATAAACAGAAGCATCAGATTTGATTTGAAATCAGCATTAACATTTATTTGTCTAAATTGAGACCGTCCATTCCAAACGAGCCGTAAATGTAGCAAACTTCATGTCAAGGTCATAATTTGTCGAAGTTGATTTTTGACAGATTCGCAATCCTTGTGCTTACTTTAAAACACCAGCAAAGTTTGATTGTAAGAAATTGATCGTATATCTGTATATTTTGAGGACAATCAACAGACAATATAGGGCTTACTGATCTTTGAACGCGTTTATCTCAGTTATATATTCTACTCCCTGACAAACTTTCACGCACCATAACTTTATTTCTAAAAATCGAGTAAAGTTCATTAAGGTGTCATTTTAATTCTTATACATGTAACATGCAAACATCTAAAAAAGTGAAAATGACAAGAAGCTGCATTTACGGCTGGAATGGTCACCTGAGTGGTTATGGAAATATATTCCATATTTAAGGGTAAAAGGAATCCATGTGCTCAGGAAAATGTGCATCCTAACTATTTTTTAATCATGAAAAGATAAATAGTATCCACTGCCTTTGCGGGGACTCGAACCATGGATTATGGCGGGGGTTAGTCATGCATAACGAGGCGAGGGATCTACCGCTGAGCTATGCAGGCAGCTTTGAACTAAAATCTAAAACATAAACATTAGAATGCCGTATTTTTCTTTTGTTTACATAAAAATTACAATTTTTGCCTCATTGGAATGCTCAATTTGTAAGTAAATTATGCGAATGCGTATATCAGACAAAATGTAGATAATGTAGATACTAAAAACAGACTATTCACAGCTCAAAGAAGGCGAACTCAGAGCCGTAATTCACGTCCGGTTTTTCGGGCAAAACAACGCGGGTTTGTTACATTATAATTCAAAATCAACACAACATATTTATAAAAAAATATTTGTAGGTCAATAAGAAGTATCAAGCATATAATCTGTCAAAATTTGTAAACAGCCGAATGTTCGAACGTCATGCAATTATGAGGTTTCGGCGAAAAAGGGTCAATTTTTCGAAATGGTCTATTGACATCATTTTGACCTTGATAAGGGACGTGAAATCACTAGTTAAGTTTAATGTATTAACTAGAGACTCTATTCTATGTGTACGCCAAAAATCGTAATATTCTGATATGTGTAGGTAGGTAAAAACTTGCAGTAAAAATGACTTTCAGTCGAGGGAGACGATATAGGGACTGTAGTCTTAATGTCAAGTTTGTATATTGTCAGGTTCCAGTATATTAGCAAGATTTTCATAGATTCAAAATTAGCTTACAAAATGGCTGAACATTAGTGAAATCTGATGGCGTAAGTTGCTTTTATAAAGTCTGCATTAAGTTTGACTGGTTTGGTTATGAATAGTTTGAATTGCGCCCATACTGACTTTGGCCACTCAGAAATGATCACTAAAGTTGTAACCAGGAAAAAAATATGCTAAAAGTGGCAATCCCAACATTTCAGTCCTTACTTATCCCTGCTATATTTCAAGTGCATGTTGGATCCAACGTGGTTAGTATGGTTATAAGCAAGAGAAGAGATCAACGTCGGCCCAACAGCCTTTTCGGGATTTCCAATCTCTTATACAGAAACTCAAATATCGCTAATTTGTTCCATTGAAATACATTGCGTTTTTGTCGAAATTGGCCAACTTCAGAAGCTCACTGGTTGTAATCGGAGTACAATTAAGGTTTGTGACACATACCCATAAGGAGATGAATGTTCCTAACATTATTTTATGACAGGTTTCCTAAGTGTACTCCTAATAAACACACACGGATCATCCGAAGACACCTATTTTTCGCTATCGGGGTATTGCTACCGCGCTTAGTGTTATAATACCGTAAATTAGCAATTTTATCAGTAGCGCTAAAAAAAAAAAAAAAAAAAAAAATGGGGGAAAAAAAGAAGAATTGTATCATAGAGAGTGAAAAGTCAAAGAAAATGATATAACTGAAATAAAAAAGGAAAGAAATGAAGAAAAAAATGTAAAATAATAGGCCGAAGCAAGAATCGAACCCGAGACGCGTGCACGGCAAGCGAGAATGTCACCACTACACTACCACGCCTAACTGGTAATTTTAGAGGAAGTCTAAAATACTTATAGAAATGTGTGTTGCGCAAGGCGCAAAATTGGAAACCAAATTGGGGAAATTCTGTTAATTTCTGTTATATTTAGATAAATTATATTGTTTAACAAAATATATGGGCTATTTAGGAAGAGTTTGATGAAAAAAATTTAAGCAAAATGGGTTTGCCAATCGGGCGCAGAGGCTCATGGGCCGACGTTGATCTCTTCTCTTGTTATAAGCTATGTATCAATGTATCATTTTTCTTATTTCTGCAAGGGTATCCAGCAGGTTCATTATTGTACGCCAATAAACAGATTTAATAAATGTTTTAAAATGCTTAATCATCCCCATTTCTGGTTACGGATCTGGAGTTAAATGCTGTTACCGTATTTGGTCCTTGTTTTCGCAAGGTATCCAGTGAATCCATGGTACACAAAAATGTATCAGTTAAAACAAATAAAGCATTTAATCATACAAAAAATGTAAAGTGTACAATTGGCATGCAATATATTGTACATGTATACACTATCAAGTAGCAATTAAAACATATTCAATAAAGAAAGAGGCAACCTATTATATTCCACTATGCAGTTCTTCGTCATACAATGGGGAAAGACAAGTTTTGAACATTTGGGGAAA
>JXSR01S050324.1:36617-49482 GCA_000969725.1 Ophiothrix spiculata
CCCCCCCCCCCATCATTCATATCAGTCGGCAAATTCATGTGCCAGTCGGCAAAATGGAGGAGAGGGGAGGGGAAAAAAAGAGAAGAGAAAGGAGGAAAAAGAAAAAAGAAAAGGAAAGGAAAAGAAAAGAAAAGAAAAGGAAAGGAAAGGAAAAGAAAAGAAAAAAAAAAAAGAATGAAAAGAAAAGAAAAAAGCAAGCAAGAAAAAACGAGGGAAGGAGTTGTATAAACCAAGTCCTGGTAAGCTTAGGGCCCTACCAGTCAGCAAAACTACAAAATAAAAGGGGAAAATGGAGCTATAAAATACCGAGTAAGCTCAAAAACTTTTGAGTTGGCAATTACCATAATTAATTTTTGACTATTTTTTGACCCAAACACTAGTTGGCAAAATGAGGATAGGCAGCACTAAGTAAAGAATATGGGGCCTGGGCTGGGGTGGAGTGAATTTCAAAAGTCGGTAAATATTCCAGAGAATAGGAACTAGAGGCTACATGTAGAACAAGGACAAAAAACGGAAACAAGATGATTTTGCTGATTTTGTAGATGAGGTCAACTTGTATTTGGCAATTTTAAGTGCTGTACTATTACTACCCAGTCGGCAAATTTAAGATCTGAAAAGTTCAGAACACTAGACTTAAAGACTGGTAAATCAAGTCCAGCCATGCAATCTGCAGTTAGCAAATTTATGATTACAAGTTAACAAGTTTGCTGATGATTGGCAAAAACACAAATATTTTTTGTCTTTTTTACAGTACAAGTATCTTTAAATCTGCCTCTTTAAAGTATTCACCAAATGCCAAGAAAATCAATTCCAAAGTCCAAAATCTTTCAGCTTCTGAGGGGGGAGCATTCAGACTCCCCCCTGTGCAAATATCTTCATATCTGTCTAGAATTCTCTTTAAAGTATTCACCAAATGCCACGAAATCAATACAAAAATCAAAAATCTTTTAGCTTCTGAGGGGAGATCATCCCCCCTCAGACTCCCCCTGCATGTGCAAATATCTTCATATCTGTCTATAATTCTCTTAAAGGTATTCAAAAAATGCCAGGAAATCAATTCAAAAATCCAAAAATTTTCAGCTTCTGAGCGGGGAAACTAAAAAGCTAAAAAGAAGGGGGAAACTCCCAAATTTTCCCCTGTGCACACAAGCGCGCACGTTGGCGCTGTCGCGCCAACTTCAGTTGGCAAATTTAGCTGGTACACCCCCCACAACAAAATGCTTCTGGCTACGGCCCTGACAGGAGAGACTTTCTAATAGCTAGGGCTACTTTGTGCGTGAAGGACTAAAATGAATCCACACCGCAAGTGCTTCCAAAACTCCTTAATGTATTCAAAAGTGTTAAAATCCATTGACTTGGGTCAGTTTTGTATACATATGTTGTTTTATTGAATATATGGCCAAATTCCCTCTTGAAATTGGAAGATAATTGGTGTTAGGTGTAGGTTCTGTCTATATTGCTTATAAATATACAATTTGAAAATCGTTATTCTCATTTTAAAATTGCAGTCCAAAATCCATCTAAGGAAAAGTTCCGCAGTAAATATGTGAAAATACTGTTTTTCCAACTGATTTTGTCAATGAAATTTGACTCGGACAAGCAGAGCATAAACACATATGCATTACTACCCAAAATATTAGGTCCAGATGGATCTCACACCCTTTTTACATAAAATTCAATACATGAAGCACATATGAATGCAAGACTGACCCAAGTTCACTGTCTAAAATGACACCCTGTAAAGCTTTGCAAGCACAAATACTATAGAAAATCATGTTTCATATGGCAATTGGTTTCAATCTACCCTGCGAGCCAAATTGAAACAACTTAAACATCAGGCATACTGTGAAGTTATTTTCGTTTTTCTTAAAAACTATTCCAGACTTGGGTCACTATTGCATTCCTATACTCAATTACTTAACAATATTTGTGTTATTGACTTGTAATTTACATGTTTTGAATGATAGAACATAGACAGCATATTCAGGACATGAAAACGTCGAATCAGTATTTTACGTGAACTTACTTTTGAAAACCCAAACAATAGCTAATAATGAATGAAAGGCTTTGTTTGTGTTTTGCTTGAACAATGATTCATATCAAATCATTTATTATTTCCATCAAATTACAGAACAAAATAACACAATATCAAAAAACACGATGATGGAGGAGATACAACAAAAGGCAAAGCCTGAAAAACGTTGTACCACCTTACAATTAACAAAAACAAAAGTTAAAACCATTAAAACTACATTAAACTACAAACTTCTCTCACACACAAAAAAAAACCTCTAATACACACACGCACACACACCCTACATGAATGTCTCAAAAGCAAGATTAAACAAAACGTAAACATTATAAATATATAAAGTATTTTATAATTGTTACAGGCATGTTGAAAATAAAAGAATAACCTACACCGTAAATTATTTATGAATGCTCAATAAATATCCGAAACTTTACTGTAGTAAAGCAAGTTGTTTGTTAATTAAAATGTATAAAAATATTTACCTTCAACCTATCCCGATTATTATATCAAAAATAATACTATGATGCCTGATTTGTCATATTTGACGAGTTGAAAAACACTGTTTCTGTGAGGAAAATAAATCATTTCCAAATAAACCTAAAATCACAAACTGATAGAAGCTAATGATGCTATGACTGACAGCTGATTTATAGAGTTGTATTGAATTCTTTAAATGTTTTTCAATACACTTTTCCGGCATAAAAAAACTATTTTTGACACATGTCGGTACTCAAAATACATATAATTACACCTAGTTTACACAAGAGAACTAAAAAATACATAAGACTTGAATACATTAAGAGTGTTGTTTACGTGACTATACGGATGTTTAGGTGATTTTAACGGTTATTTTGAAATAACAATTTTTTTTAAGAGTTGTAATATTAAGAGCAAACTCATTAGTATTGTTTTCATAATAATTTACCACTTTTAGAACTAAAACGTCACTGTAGCATAGGAAAAGTTGAAAACAGTAACGTGTTCGAGCTATGTCTATTTTTACTAATTAGCCTTTAAATTGATTGAAATGTTAATTTAAGTTGTCTTAAGTTTAAAATACATTTTTGTTTGCATGTATGAGAATTTAATTTCCGCTAGAATTTTTCGAAACAAAACTATTCTGATAATAATGCGATACATTCATTGCGACAAAAGTGGTTGTAAATCGATACCATTTCTATAACGTAAGCGACCACTTATCAATCTTGAAGAGACACTGATTATATTTAAACAAGTTTAAAAATAGATCTATTGATTTTTATTATAGTTATAAAATACTCGATTATATAATAGACAGTTTATTTCTGAGAAAACATTTAACTATATATAATTTATTATAAGATAAAACTAGTAGGTAGGTTTCGTGAAACTGGAATGAAGTCCTAAAATATTTCAAAATAAAATTAAGAAATTAGTTTCTGCATTTACAAATGATCGAGTCGTGCTTGAAGTACTACATATGTATTTTTGAACAATTACGAACAAGAATATTTGCATTTGCCTTCTTTAGCATTTTGGTAGCCATTTTGTTTTGATTTGAGCATAATTTTACATAACATTATGTTAAAAGTACTGTGTTATTATTAAGGATAATTTTTACGCGTTTTGACCGCCTTTTTGGAATTAATCAAAGTAGTGTTCCTTTCGCCTTTCGAATAGATAACGATGTTTGCCCAAAATACGCTTCACTTCAATGATTAAAAGAGGAAATTTAAAAGTCAAATACAATTTTTACGACAACAAGATGTATGACTTTTTTTAAACATACACTGGCTCTCACACATTTTAGGGTTTTTAAATCTAAATCTAGCGTGTCTTTCTGTCCTTTTTGGGGGCAAAAAAAGGGGGGGGGGAATTCGCCCGACCGACCCGACCGGAAAACGGTATCTTTTTTTCTAAAAAGGATATTTTTGGACATTAAAATAATTGAAACTAAATTGAGAAGAGTTGTAAATTAAATTCACCTTATAACATGGAGTTTAAATAAAGAAGTTAGATTAATACGCTAACTTGGTGAATGTTGATGTAGCCCTTACCATACTTAAGACACAATATACAGGTTTACGTTGTCGGTCAGTGAACTCCTTCATTCTTTTATACACAATAATCAGATCATATTCTTGTATTCATAACAATGAAAGAAATTTGATACAGTTTGTAGGACATTGTCCCGTCCCGCACATTGTTCAATAATGATAATGTATTTCTACTATTCTACTTATACATGTAGTATTTTTAATGCAGGACACATGGAAAGTAAATGTAGAACAAACTATATGATTAAATAGCAGTTGGCATAACAACTAAACACTTTCCTCAATGTAAAACCACATACGATTTATAGAGTCAATAAAGAGATTTTTAAGGTAATGTATGTCAATAATTTAAGAAAATCAATAAACTTACTTTAAGAATTAAGTTATCTGGCAGCTGTATATAGACATCTAATCATGGGGTGCTATTATTTACCAATACTTATCTCGCCTCATCTATTTACACGATATAATGATGTTATTTGAAATTAATCGAGTCCTACTACTGTCACGGATTGGGAAAATGAAACACCGATGATACAATAACTGATAGCAGATATTGCTTGTTGTCGTACTTCCGTGTGTCCAATGCCTAAACCCATTAATCACAATACCATCTACGTGATCACCCAATGTCTTTACAAGTTAGGTTACAGAAAGTATATAGGAGATATATTTAAAACGTAGAATGATTACGTGAGATTCCTAACGTCTTAACGTTTATTTGAATCCTCAAACAATAGTTAATAACGCAACAGAGGTGATTATTTGTGTTTTACTCGATTAGTAAGAATAGCAGACTTTGTGTTCACAGAATTAGGAACATTTTGGTGTACTTCAACCTTACATTATAGTTACTTACGATAAAGTAAGGCTTGTTATACTTATGTTTGGCATATTTGAAATTAATTCAAATTCATTCTATATCTTGTTTGAAAAATAAATCATATCCAAATAAAATAAGTCACAAATCAATAAAAGCTAACGATACAACTAATATACCTTTTAACGTAATTCAATGTTGTTTTCAAACATTAGATAAATACTTTTGACACGCATTCGTACTGCAACAATGAAACAAACTTTACACACAAGAATTGAAAACATTTAGAGTATCGTGTACGTGCCCGAATAGCCAATAAAGTGATTTTAACGCTTTCTTTGAAGCAACAAAATAAGCATTGTGTAATTCAGAGCAAAATCATTAACATTATTTTTATAACAAAAACGTTTAACAATTGTCTGCATTGAAAACTTGTGCCTTGGTAAAATGGAAGACAATACTAAATCGAATGTAAATACATCTTACCCATGCACCGTCCTTGTATTGACAAAAATAAGCAATGCCATTATCGCAGAAATATCTTTTTTAACACTAACCTTTAATTTGATTAAGTTATCGATTTGCTTTGGTTTTTGCCAATTTAAAAGGAGTTTTTTTTCTTGCAAAGCTAGGAATTCAAAATTCAACGTCCCTGCTATCTAGTGTTTCACAAGAAATTCAATACACATTTTGAAAACCATCATGTGATGATTTCGTTTACGACTAAAATTGTTGTAAGCATGCAAACCGATACTATTTTCATGACCAAAGAGAACACTTACCAATTGTGAAGGGCCAGTGACACTATAAAAGAAGTTTAAAAGTAGATGTCCTGTTTTCTTGCTTAGCTATAAAAAACACTTCACCACACAAAGGGTATTCCATTGTTAAAACAAAAAATCAAGCCCTATATCATTTCAGAAACAATAAGTTCTTCTTTTGGTACTGAAAGAATGGAAGTAAAAATAAGCCCTTTTCATAGACTTATTCAATCTGACTATTTTATTTTTTGCTACCGACGAAATAAAAATAATATACACTGGCGGTCAAAATTATACTCCCTGACAACATTTGACGGACCATAACTTGGCTTCTGGAATCCCAGTGATGTTCAATGAGGTTTCATTTTAATCCACATAACATGATTTTGCAAATGTTCCAAAGAATTAAAATGACAAGAGGCTGCATTTATTGCTGGTTTGGAATGAACGGTCGCAAATGTACCTTTTGTATCGACCTTTAAATATACAAATGTATTCAATCATATTCATGTACTGTAGTCATCTATAAATACATAAATAAAACTCAAAGTTCTCAGAAGATCGCGAAGATTAAATAATATTCTGTCAGCATTTAACCGATTTAAAATGTCAATTTCTAATACATCTGTCTACTTAACAAACCTTTTCCGGAAACTAATAAAATGTAGAGACATATCTTGTTGTTTTCCGGAGTTGAGAGTCAGACGCTCGAATCGGCTGAATAGCAAATGCAGTCACATTGACTCTAATTTACTTCTACATGTAGTGACCCAGGTGTCAAATGGGAAGCGGTATTCTTCAATGCTCGGAAAGTCAAGGGCTAGTTATAAAATTTGATCCTTACGATTAAAAAAAATCTAATTCATTCATATAGTGTGCTTTTTAAAAGCATTACTGATATATTTGTGTCCAGTGCGTGAGATAAAAGTTACGTAAAAGGGTATATCTTAATATCATTATGCTCTCTGCGATAGTGACGTAATATAGACATTTGTTTTGAAAATATGTGATGGATCACCCCGAAAGGGGGAACTTAGCAGATGATATCAATTTTAATTATTTTCATTTCATTTGTTGCAGCATTTTTCTTTAAAATGACACCTTACTTTTTGAAATTTATCAAGGCGAACAAATTTTACAACAGAAAATCTGCTGGAAATTATTGTTATATTCTTTATTTTTTGCTGCCTATTTTCACCTGTATCTTGAAAAGTGTTCTGTCGCAAAGTCACCCTTTTCGGGGTGAGTCATCACATATATCCAACACTCTCTGGGTCTAAAATTTGCCATCAATTTTATTCCATGGTCTAGTACTTCTCATAATAGTTATGTTGATGTACATTGAGAAGTGTTAAAGGCAATGCATATGTTTGCTACTGTGTAGAAGGACCCATAGGAATATGTAGCACTTTTTTTGGAATGATAAGGCCTAATGTTTTAGTGAAGGTTTGGTTATTATAGCAGGCTGTTATTTACATTTTCATTTAACACAAGGTGTATTTGATTGCTTATAAAGTGCTTCTAATATATTATCGTATTACTGTGATATATGACATTTATATTAAATTTATCCTTTAAGCACACTTTTAAGAGATGTCAGAAAAATCAATACTATTTTCTTCCTGTTTCCGCTAAGAAATATTTAATAGTTTTATTATATTGCTTAACATGCTTAAGGTATTTCGTTTTTATAACATGGTTCCTATCATTATGCCCAAAGGTTACACTGCATCCCCTTAGATAGCAACAAATTAAGTGAGTTGGTATTTAATAACTAGAATTCGTCATCTTTTTGAGGGAGGAGTACTTTAAATATTGATTTTCCCCAATTCGTAGGTATAATTTTTAGTGATTTGAGTTTCAGCAGGCAAACGGCCTTAGTCGTTTATGCAAGATCTTTAATTATGCTTTAGTAGAACGTTACAGTCTAAGAACATCATGTTTTACAAAGCGCTGAGACAATATAGAAATACAAAGTCAGGAGTGCATGTTTATCAGTTTTATATGCATCCTGTAATTTATATTTAAGGGTTTCGCTTGTCCATAAATATATGCAAACTCATCATCAGACAAATGCACGACACAGTAGCCCTATCATACTTATTTGTATTTACAGTAAAGAATCATATTTTCATAATCGAAAAAACTGTGGAAGTGTCATTCTGTAATGTACATCTTCAAACAATTCAAAACAATAACTCTGCTACAATATCTGTTAAAACTTGATATGTAATATCATCAAAATGTCCCCTGAAGGTCCCTTTTCAAAAGTGTTTTGTGATATAGCTGTGTTAATATTAAGTTTATTTATATTTATAAAGAAATAATATTATGTTTGATAAACTTTAAGATTTCCTTCTTAAAGATGTCAATCAAATTTAAACTTTTATATTCGCTGTTTATTTAAATTGTTTGTTTGTATTCCAATAATTATATAAAAATACTATAGACGTTGACGCATCAACAATGTTTTATATAACCTGTCAAGGTTTTTTGTTTGTTTATTTGCTTGTTGTTGTTTTTTTGTTTTTTTATCCGGATGGACCCGGTTATCTGTAATGGTTTAACCGTAATGGTGTACAATGGCAATAATTGATAACGAATATCAATGCATCATTTAGTTAAACAACAACATTTGAAAAAAAATGAAAACAATTACAAAAACAGAATAAAGAAGAACACAAACCAAAATCAGAATCAGAAAGGTACAACATATTTATACACTATTTTGTATCAACAATAATAATTGTTACATAGAAATATTACTTAATAGTATAAAGAATACAACATCGAAGAAGGCATTTTATTTGAATGGTCCCTTTTGTATTTCTAATGTATTTATGTCATTATTGGGCAGATTGATCTCGATAAATATATATAGAAACTAACTTTATTATAGACTTCTAGACTTCTATAGACTAATAAGAATGATTGAAAATCTCCTTTTTAAAATTCAAGCGAAAATATACACATTTGCATCATTTAGTTTAACAACAACATTAAAAAAAAAAATGAAAACAATTACAAAAACAGACATTTCTGTTGATTGGGTTGATGAATTTTTTCGTATCAATTCTGTAAAATTGCAGGTGTGTCCTCCACGACAGTGGGTTGAATGTACATTAACACTTAACTACATAAGGGGGGTACCATGGTACCCAATATTTGTTTTTTCGGTTATCGCATTTTAACGCCCCAATATTTCGGTCTGTTAATTTATGCAATTGCCTAAATAGTAGTTGCGCTCCATGTGGCGAAATTGAGATCGACCATCACGTTTACGAGCTAATTAGCATAAATTAGCATTTGGGGGTGCGAAAAAATTGATTTTCCCATAAAAACCGCCTCGTAGTAAACTGTTTCAAATTTTATGTTTACAATGTCAATGTATTGATTATTTCCTAAATTGAGCCACATTTCATTGGAAAATTCATTCGGAAAGTGGGTTTTTCAAATTTTGACCAAAATAGAGAAGTCGCGAAACGAAAATCCGTCACGTATATTTTATATTTTTCCCCTGAAATATGGTTGTGATTAGTGTACCTATATATGCTGTAAAGATTATTAAATATTTCGGGCGGGAAAATGGTTTTTATAAGGGGGGGGGGGGGTTCCAAAACTTATGCACTAACGGAAGTGTGGGGTACCTCATGCAGTTAAGTGTTAATGGTTAACATTTCTATGTAATGGCTATAAAGCCCGTAATACATTCTTTAATTATTGTTACATTATTATTTTATTGTTACTTAAAAGTAACAATAAAGAAAGAGAGTATAACCAGGGATTTTCCCTGTAAGTGAACCTTTATATAGAAGTCCGTTACATAATATCACGTGGAAGTAGTGCATCACCTACATTTTGAGCGAGTACAATTTCAGTTGATATAAATTAAAAGGTGATGATTCACTGACAATACCACAATCTTTTTTGAATATGAACTTATATTATAGAGTTGTTGTTTTAAAAAAGCATAAAATTAAAACAAACAAACAAGCAAGCAGAAATCTAATCCATTACTTCTTTCATTAAATTTTGTATTAAAATTGCAGTTAAATTTTATATTAACTTCAGTTGGTTCAAATGTTCTAAAATCCCGCAATCCATCATAAATCCGCTGATCTAAATTGACTCTGAACATTTTAGTGTATTTGGAATTCCCGGAATGCATTTGATCCGTTCACTATTATTTAAACCTTGGACACGCAAAAAGTGGACACGCAAAGTATCACTATGCACAGCAACTATTTACAATTGACAACGCACCCCTTTCCTTTGAACACGTGTAATACAAGCGCTCTTAGTGGTGTGCGTAGTTTCTCTACGTTTATAGAAAACTGTTTATGCTACATAGTAATCAATTGAATGTCTTTATACTCCAAATACAGTGTTACACAATGTATGAGGTAATTCATTGGTTTGTCAATGGTACCAAAACCATAAATCGAATTTATAAACTTTTTGTAGAATGTAGATATTCTCCTTGCTAAATCGGAAAGATAAATAGAATGAAAACTATATTTCCGTATAGAATCGATGCCAGACTCCACACAAATAGGCAGTTCCATTTCTGTTATCAATAAGATTTATATCCATTAAGCAGTAATGAGTTAGGAAAACGATCTTGGCTATAAAAAGCAAAGGTTTCGAGCAATCAAAACAAGATCTAGGCTGACAGATGATCTTGTTCGTAGGTTTCTAAAAAACAACCTAATCATGAAATTGATCAACAGGGTCGTTAATCAATTTTTGACAGTCTTACATTTTAAAACGAAGATAAAATAGCAGATTATTATTGGCATCAACAGCACTAGGGAAATTACAGAGAGTCTGGAGTGATAAAGACATCTCACTCTCCACCACATTACGGCTTGTTAATACACTTGTCAACCAAGTACTTCTGTATGGCTCTGAAATCTGTACCATCAAAAAGAATGACATGAAGAAGTTGGAAGCATTTGAGATCCGATGCTACAGAAAAATCCTTAATATCAGTTGGAAGGATATGAAGACGTTCTGTCAAGAATCTCCTCCTGCCATTTTCAACCAAAAACGATCCTAGCTCGTATCACTGTCTCTCAACTGACATGGTTTGGCCACTTGTGTAGAATGAACAACATCCGCCTACCTAAACGCATTCTTATGGAAACTGGCACTGGCACAAACAGACAGGGAAGACCAAGGAAGAGATGGGAAGATGACATCATTGTTGGCACCACCTTCCACAAGGCATATATGGAAGCGCAAGTTAGGAAAAGATGGTCTGAATTTGTTCGAGGAGCCAACGTCCTATGGGACATGGTGCATTGATAGATAGATAAAGTTAAACAAAGGAATTTTATCCGAATGGACATCCCATAGGTGTTATCAATTTCACCCTGAAATACTTTAAATTATTGCTGGCTCTGCCGTTATTGTGACTTACATCCCATTCGTTGATGATACTTGCATAGCGTGGTTCACTCATTTTGATGTCATTTAAATCATATAACTTACCGGTACCACTCAAATATTATTTTATATCATTAAGAACGATAGTAATTTGTTTCTTTAGTTTGAAATCGATTAAAAGCTAAAACCCAACCAAGGATGTTGATATTATCAAACTAGCATAATTTTTAGGCTTATTGATAGCTGAAAATACTCTCTTAATTTTAAGTAATAAATGATTCAGCTTAATATATACGATCCCTTCGGGGATGTATCTTTAACCGTAACATATTTCACATATAACAAAAAACTATACTCAAAATATATATTACAGATTTATAAAGACGGTGAACTACTTTTTTGTTGAGATTACTCAAATAGTATTATTTGAATATATAAAAATAACAGTATTTTGATATATTTGGTACATTGTTAAAGTAAAAGGAAAAGATAATGTAAATATATGATTTATCATTATTGAAAATTTGAATAACCAAAACTTACTTTAAATCTTGGTCACATGTATGAAAACAGAACAATATAGTGGATACTTTGATTAATAGTAAAGCAATACTCATATGGGCTCATCTACTTCAGATAGAGTGATATTTCATTTATCTAGCCTTGAGTTGATAAATACGGCTCAATGATGCAAAGTAGTGTAACTGATAATAGTTGTCATATATATGTTCATCTAGTACCTTAACCATTAATCATGAAGACAAGTTGCGTGATCTTGCAATGTCTTTACAAATTCAATTATAAACAGCACAAGCATTAACACATTAAATATTTGAGTCAGTCGTGAGATTCTTGGTTTTCTTTAGAAATCTCAAATAATAGCGAGGAGGCTGTTGATTTTGTTTTGCTAGATTAGTAAGTATACTTATCGGTAATTGAACTACAAACATTAGGTTATCCAGGTATATAACATATTTAATGTGCCTCTATAAACGCTTGTCTCCAACATAGACAAATACTTTTGATGCTTATTAACACTCATGTAATAAATATTTTTATAAACATGAATTGTATTCGTTCAGAATGTCATGTTCGTGACTGAACAGACATTTAGTTGATATTTTACTTTCTTCGAAAGCATGGAACAACAAATTGCATTATTAAGAGAAAAATCATTATAATTTATTTATGGAACAGAAATATCCGCATATTTCAACTTAAAAACTGTTTAGGTAGCAGAAAAGAAAAGTGTTTTATTTAATATAAATACATCTTACCACGCACCGGTAAAGTTGTCGCAAATTATATATCTTAAACTACAAAGGTTTAAATAGATTCTGTCAAATTTACACTCTTTTTTTCAAAATTGATAATTCAGCATGTATTTAACAACCATCATCCTATAGATATTCGATCAACATTGTTGTAATATGCAACCGATACTGTTTCCGTGACCAAAGAGAAAACCTAGCAATCGCCAAGGACCAGTGATATAATAAAAACAACTTTTAAAGTAGTTTCATGTGTAGTTCCAAAATATATAGTTATTTTTTCAGTGAAGTGGTAAGTCTTCTATACAAACTTTTCTCGGACATCTATGAATGTGAAGACATCTTCAGCTTTGTTAAAAAAATTGAGCGTCAAGTACTCGAATCCGCAAAACGGAGAATCCAGAGACTTTGACTCCAGTTGCTTCTCTTTACAACAAATAGATTGTTTGGCTTTGGTAACTTAATTTTGTAAACATTTTAAGAGAGGAGCACTACAGTTATTCGTACCTCTAACTTGCAAATCAAAAAACAAGCAAGCAAGCAAGCAAACATACAAA
>JXSR01S050327.1:0-11363 GCA_000969725.1 Ophiothrix spiculata
TACCAAAATAATTCTACAAGTTTCTTCTATCAATACATATGTCTATAGTTGCCATGCGAATCCTGGTTTTAAAGTTATAAGCATTTAAAAATGGGCAGTTAATTTTTGGACACCCTGTAATAATACCAGTCATACAGAGCATCCAACCATCTATATGCATCCAATGGTATACAGAAAATTAAGTATCAATGTTGGCATCAAATCTATCTTCAATACACAGAACAAATAAATATGCTATCTCAGTCTACATTGTTTGATCCTGATTCCCATACTCTCCTAGCCTTTTTGGAAAATACATGTGTGTTCTACCGGTGTATTAATGGTGTCTGTAAAATGTTGTCTTGGTAGTGACAAAAAGACCAATGTCTGTAGTACAACTTTAAAAAGTCTGTAGTACAACTTAAAAGTTTTTAGGGTTAGTGGTGAGATCTTTAATTTCTGGTAAGATCTTACAAGTTGGATTAATTGCACATTACATCACATCCAAAACTTAAACTTAAAGGTAGGGTAATGCTAAAGTCACATTAAGAAAAAGTTATTGGCCCAGCTTCAGCGAAGCAGACAAAACCCAAAGTTTTACGAGTTTACAGCAATACACTTTGAAATTAACGATCCTGATTTTGATTTCTGTAGCATCCCAGTTTGGCCGGAGCTTGGCCATCTACTCTCTCTATATGTGACATTAGCATTAAGATCATATATTTTCTTATTCATAAAAACAAGGAGATTCAGTTATGCATGGGCAGTGCAAAATATGCATCACCATTTATGCAACCTAAGCCAGGTGAGTCGCCATGTCTTGACTGGGGCGACTTAATGATACAGGAGACGCCCTACTTAAAAAAAGGTTATACCTGCACTACCAAATTGATGTACAACAGATTTTGTTTTTGTATACTATTCAAGAAATCTGTTTTGAGGCTTTGAATAAATTTGATCATAAAAACCAACACCCTAAGAAATAAAATAGCACACAAAGCAACCCCTGATGACGGTCACTTAGTAATGGCTAACAATAATGGTGAACAGTTCCTCTGGGTGTAATTGATCAAGACCAGTGCTCATTTCTCTTGAATTCATCCGCTACCTATGTTTAAGGGGTACAGGTGTGCGCCAATACATAATAATGACACACAGTCTGAGTTATATCAGTGAAAAATTGCAAACTATCTAATAATTGCATTAGTCAGTTTTGATTAGTGACCACTGTTAGCAAAATCTTAAACCTCAACCAGCAACTCACAGTACAGAAATTATGGTTCTGGCAAGTTACCATTCTAAACAACAGACTACCCAACTACCGGTTCAGTTTTATATATTTTATTTAAATTTAACCTCTTTGTACAGCATGGAAAAATAAAGATAACTGTCTTCATATAAGTTGCATAAAAATTTCAGATGTTAAAGTCACCTATCATACTTAGTTTATTCTTGTTCTGAAGCTCTCAAAAACTAAATTTAAAAATATCTTGGAGCCCAATTGAAGATAAGCTAGTTGGGTTTCCTTAGTGAAAGCCTGAAAAAGATGATCCATGTTCTGAGCAAGTGTGACTTTTTTCATTGGCCTTATGTTCCAAGTGTCAAACTCTAAACAGGAGGAATGTTTCACCAACATAACTGTGATCTCAACTTTTGTATCTGATTTCACAGATGCAATCTTAAGAACAAATTAAGTCTTCCATTTCAGACCATGTAGCATGGGCATACCATGTCAACTTGGAGGAGGATCAGCTATCATGATCATGGCCATTCAGTGCACTGATGGATAAAGATTTCATTTAAAGGTGTGCTCATTTCTAGACCTAAGATTATATGAATGGTTTACTGCAAACAATGAAAATCTTTAGATATTTTGCATTCCTATATAAAAATGAACTTTTTCATGATTGATGGGTGCAAATGAGAAAGACAGCAAATGTATAATACTGTCCAGCAAAAACAATCTAAATTTATAACTGAAAAGTACAATTGAAGTGTGACTTATTCAGAATATTTTGATGGACAGGTTTCATCTGTCCAGGACTTACCTAAGAATACACAGGGTTAAAGATTATCACAGCCTTGGCTAATATGGATGCTTGATTGAAAGCATAACATGCTAGATGGATAGCTCTCCTTCAACATACTACAACAGTTATTGTGGATAAGACAATTATGCGACAGAACGTACTGGTTTGAAAGGCATTGAATTGTGAAGCAAAATGTTCTCCCTAATTTGAATTCTGGTCATGATTTTGTAATGAAACATATCCTTGGGCTAGCTTGTCCCAACCACCAGCATTACTTCGTCATGTGAGTGCAAGAAAGTCGTATCTGCAATGGCTGCCTAAGTTATATTTATTTTATTCCTAGTCACAACAATGTGAAAAATTCCTCAAAATGTTCTTGTCTTATGTCAGTGGTTCTTGAAATGGTTCTTGAAATGGTTCTTCAAGTGACCTGAAAAACCATTTCAAGAACCACTGACCCAAGACTGGACATCATACAGTGTGCAGTTCAAATTTATGACAAATGGCAGCTATTGCAGATACAACTTTCTTGCACTCACATGAGGACTTAGCATCTTATGGTTTCTTGCATGGCTCATCATAGCCAGCATAGCCAGCATTCAATATTTCTCCCTATCTGTCTCTGATATGACAGATACTGATTGAATAGATTGTATAATTAATGGGAAACGAGGCTTAATGAATTGCTGATTGCGATGTCTGTCTTGGGCTATTGTCCTAGTTAATGAATTATGTACAGGTATAGGGTGTGTTAACGAGATTGGCTATAACGAGATTGGTAAGGTATAATTGACAACTGCTATGTTTTGTCTAGCGATGGACATAGGCGATGCATACCTGGTATCAATGTTGCCCAATTTCCTTCACTAATTTCATGCCTAAGGTAAATGAATACCTTTCTCACCTGCTATAGTTGGGAGTAAGGGGCAAAATGTCATTTTAAGGTTAGCTTATGTCTAGAACTTAGGGTGGATCTACGCCTATATTTGAGTCTTCACCTTTACACTATTACTAGTACCAATTCATCAAAGATGTAACTGATGCCAAATGTACAATAGAGTCATCAATTTAGACACTGTTTGATGAACAGTGAGAAAAAAAGACCAAGCATACTTAAGGACACATCAATAATTTTAAGGCTGAGATTTCAGGGTTAGATTAAATTAAAGCTTAAGTTATTTAGGATTAAAGTTAGTTTTAGGGTTACAGTTTAGGGTTAGGGTTGGTTTTTAGAGTGAAGACGTACGTTTAAGTTTTAAGTTTTTTCATGGGACCTAAAGTAAACTTTTCCTCAAAGATTATAATTCACACATTTTCATACTTTCATACTGTCTTTTTGACAATTTTTTTGAGGGGGGGTTGCTCGTAGGGTTTTCTCAGCTAATACTTTATGCACCCGTTTACGGAACATGATTGGTGAAATTGCAGTGTATGTGAAACTCTTATAATTGTATGTTTGATCCTCAAGTTAACCCTTACCCCACTGAATCTCACAATATCCCATTCCATAAAGTTAAGAAATTCGCCTAAGTCCAAATACGTCATAGACCCGAGTTAGCTATGATCACGAAATCGCTGAAATGGCAGCGCCTGCTCAGTGGCTTGACATAGTGATAATTGGACCGGGAAGCGGGGGGTCCCGGGTTCGAATCCAGGGTGAAACCAGTAATTTTTGACTTGCACATTTCCGAGGAGATAGTTTTTAAACGAAGAAGTGGTCAAAAGTGTTAGGATTAGACGATGCTTTATGCAGAGAAACTTTATTCACAAAAAGATAGTATAGTGTGTTTGGACTGTTCTCTTGCTGCTTGATGTAACAGTCAAGCTCAGATGTTTGATGTTTATACATGTTGCCATGTGGTGCCCCATGTAAAGAATTCACTAGTACGAAAATTTAAACGCGTGGAATGTTTTAAAATTGGTCGTGCGAGAAAAATACTGCATGCAAAAACATGATTAAAGCCTGAAGACCTTCAAAATGGCTGCCATAATTCTAGGTTTTGTGTTCAATCAGATAAGAAACCACAATTTGATTGAGTTGCACATAGGCTACTTAGAAATTTGGCAGCTATGATAATAATGACAAGATCATAGCTAAATCCCAGCAGGACTGATCTTCTCCAAAATGTGTTGCCACCATTCTACCATCACATACAGATAAGAGATGTGCAAGCCACAACTTGATTGAGATGCTAGTTGGGCAATAAGGTGACACAACTCTGACAATTCCCATCAGGTTTTGACCTTCGTATTGGCTGCCATAGTTCCAGGATGTGGCCGTTTGTTTCCCATCGGGGCTCTCACCTGGGGGCTTCCTGCGTTGTGAATCACTAAATGGACACTCCTAGTTTGACCTTAAACTGCCCCCTCACCTTAACACCTAGTTAAGATTAATCTTGAGGTGTTCATTAATGGCATTTCTCATTCCCTTTCTCCACTAGTGTTTTATCACATGGATAATTTGGTTAGATTTTCAATTTGAACATGTAGTTAATACAAAAACATTTTGGGGGTAAATTTCGCACTAGGGAAGTTGAGCGCCAAAACGCAAAAATAAATGTAGCGCGAAATATACCACCTATACAGTTTCCTTTTCTGTTGGAGGCACTGATGTCACAGAATAAAATCTTGACTTCTGATTGGTCTGTTTAGGCTGTATGATGCTCCCTGACATGAAACATTACCTTTGAACTGAATGACAAAGTCTCCCTGACATGAAACATTACCTTTGAACTGAATGACAAAGTCTACAAAATTTATCTCTGCAGCTAAATTAATTTTTGTTTCAACTCTTTTCTTTGATATGTTGAAAATAAAAGTACTTTTCAACTAAATTTTCAGGGGAAAACCTCTATCATATCACAGAAATATTAAATATTGGGGAAATAGTGGATCTCTCCCACATCCCACAGTAAATTTCACTCCAGTACCAGTGAACGAGTACGCCAAATTCAACAGCTGTGTAAGACAGAATAGTTGCAAGTTACAAAACTTCAATTGTTGTTTTCAACTTGTTTTTTCAATCCAATTAAGAATTGCTTTTCAATTATGTGCCTGGAAAAATGTAGTTGATGAGAAAGCGACCTTTTTCTGGGAATCAAAACAATCTCAACCCTCAAGTGTGCTCTCGTCCTCTCGAAGTTTCTTGTGATTCAAATTTGGCCAACAGGAAGCTAGGGCTCCAAATAACATTGCACAGAGGCCATATTTCTTGTCACCTTGCTTTATCTTTTACTATCTATGTTTTAACGTCAAATTGTGATTTTTATATTCAGCCAAATGTCCCCTACCTGCCCCCATTTCATCACTTAACCATGAGGGCAAAGTTGCCAAAGCAAAAGTACTACACCAGATGAGATTTACAAAATATATAAAAATAATGTAAACTATATAGAAGAAGTTTATAGTGCGCTATGCCGCCCTGATTTAAAATAACATGCGGTCTCAACACACTTTACAGGCATTCGCTGTGGCCCAAGTACGCTCCATTCCCTACCAAGCATCATTTCAGGTCCTGCACTTACCTCTAGGGCTCTGAACCTTGATCAGGTCACATGCACCATCACTGCCATGATCAACTCCCTTGTTTTTGTACAGGTTTCCACAAGACAACTAGTTAGTTCCTTGTCCCAGGGTATTTCAAGTACACTCAATTGTTGGCACCACCGGGGTTTTAACTCGGGACCTTCCACACCGAAAGGCAGCAATGTACCGTTTGAACTTTTTAGCTTGTAAACATAATCATTAAATAAATGCCAAAAATAAATCACTGGTAGCTTGAACATAAATAAACATTATCCTTGAGAGTTTTGACATTTGATAAACTTGTAACTCCTTGCATATCATATATTTACTTCATCCTCGATGCATGATTTGGTTTATTAACAAAATCAAATTTGAAACAAAACTTTTAGTACAATTTGATTTGATGCTGTTGTATTTGTTCCACTTTTGGGATAAAATCCTAATCCTTAAAAATGTACTAGAGCCTGTAGCGACCATTGAAATAGTAAATCTACTATTTTCATGATGCGACTATGCAAGCACATACGTACACACATTAATAACTTCAATATATTTAATTTTTTATATTTAACTTCTCTAATTGTGAATAAAATGGACAAGATTTTCTTCTGCAACAGTAAAACCTGGCAAATCTGAATCTTATATACTGCAATGCCTGACGGGACTGCTGAAATGCTACCCTAATATTGCCGGCTTCATGACACAGAAATGCATGCTGGGATTACTGAAGATCTACCTTTCTTGGCACCTTATGTTGAAAACTTGTCCAACTTGGCACATTGCAATGGTTGAATTCATATGGCATTAAGGTGTTAATTTGTACGTAGACTTTCACATGGCTCTGGAGGCAGTGAATCAGAATTCGACGCAACAAGACTTTTGATGAGTGAAGATTTCACACGAAAGGGAATTATCATATTAACTAGCTTTGGCATTGGGAGGGGCAGGAGATTTAAACGGTGCAAATGACAAATCAATCTGAAATTCTCCTGCTTACTTACATGACAAAAATTAGGTCTTGTTTTTTGGCCGGATATGATCGGAACTAACGGATTTGTTATGGAATGTTTGCGTGGGTCAGTTTAGTTACTACAGCATGGTACTACATTTTAGGATATTGTGTAATATTGTCGCCCAGCTCTGATTTATGACAAATGCAACTTTCATTTTATCATGTGTTTACTGAAGAAGATCTATTGGTGTTGTAGTAAAGAACATATCATGGCTTCCAATACATTGGAATTTAAAATATTTGCCATTTTTGATATTTTACCAGTGACCTTTATTGAATTCAAATGGGGTTAGGGTTAAAAGAAATATCAAATGCCCGTATTTATACAATATTATACTAAATAAACCTAAGTCATTGTCAGTATTTCGAAAAATTTTATGAGAGTTGATTTGTTTCATTTTCACATTATCTACGTATTCTCAAATTCATATAGGACCAATTTTGACTTATTTTAACAAATTTACTTTATTAAAGAATGGCTCTGTTTTGGTCTTCATTAATTGATCAAGTGCATATTAATTTAAGCATGCTATTCATATAAGAATTATTTGCACCAAATTCTATCATAAGATGATAGAACTTGCATTGGTTGATTATATAAACAACAACATTAACAAAAAAGAAACTAAGATATCTATTGCCATTCACAGAAACAGATGGAAACCGGACACAATTAACATTGCTAATTCTCATGACCTCTACACACATATGATCTTGATCCTACAACATATCCTTGGTCAATTCTAGATCTATACTTTAATTAACACTTAATAAGGCGGGAATAATGAGGCTTTTCTTCATCCGCAAGTAAACATAGTCCCATTAACACTTGCACCATAAATATTGATGCAAGAGTCACACATATGATCGATGCACACTACATCTCCAGCAGTTGTGCTGTGCTGTGCTTAGTTAAATGCACGCTTATCAGTACCAATTCAATGAAAAGGCCCATCTATTTGGTGTTGATTAAAGTATACAATCGTCAAATCAGCGTTAATTCTTGTGTCCCACATCTACATCTCTCACTGTCAATGACAAGATATTTTTGAGTCACCCTGTACTTACCATTTTCAGAAGCTTGGGGCATTCTGGATTGTTGGGGCACTGCACCGGGGCAAACCCACAAGCAGATTCATGCTCCCTGCAAATATAACAGAAAAACAATAAAATATATTACTTTTCAAAATCTTTAAATTTGCATAATTGCTAAAATGTCACTTTTCACCATGATTCTCAAGAGGAGTAAGCACTTTTCATAGAAGCAAAAGTCATATTTTGACAAAATCAGATTTTATGGATTTGTAAAGTTCAAACTCATTGCAAACTATTAGCTTTCATTCCAACTTCAAGAAAATCTTAAAACCAAGATTTTCTAGCTGTAGTCACATTACAAATAGCATGAAATGAACACCTATCCATTTCCTTGGATTTGCATATTCTGACATGCCATGCTTCAGAGAATCGTGGTTCAACTTGCGAAAGTCATGTAAGGCCCTTAATTGAGACTGATTTCTGGTTTAAATGAGGCAACTTTTTCATTATTCAATATTTAGAAAAAATTCATTTCATGTTAAAATCAACACCATTCCACAAATGACAGTTAATTACTACTTTTGTACATCTCCTGTTTGACTACATAAGTAAAAGTTTCCATATTCAAGTACTATCATGACAAATCAATATGGAGGTGTATCAGTACAGTGGACTTTGTGAAAACACAAGGAAGAAGTTTTGTTAGGATCATACTTTGAGATAATATGCCCGGTTTAGATATTTTAAATGCCATTAATCAACAACAACAACACGATCAAAAGGGATAGAAAAAGGCCAACTTATGTAAATAGTGAATTTCTTCAAGATTCTTAATTGAAAACTAAACTCAGTGGTAATTTCATAATGCAAGCGGGTAACGGTAAAACAGAAATCAAGTCCCACGGGCCTAAACTTAAAATAATTTAATTTTAAGCCAAAGATTCAGTCTATTTGACTTTGCAATATTAGGAGATTGAGGGGCAATACTGGAGGTTTGCAGTGGATGGTCACAAAAACAAACCTGCAATCATAATTTCAAACAAAGTCTTGGTGCTTGTCGTTGGATTAGGAGATTTTATGAATAACTCACTAGTGACTAGATAAATGAAAAGATGTTTACATTAACACATTGACTGAATCACACTTGTCATTTACAAGAATCCCAAGAGATTCTACTATCAGTTAGCAAAATTCCGCTCCTAGGATTATGTAGACACGCAGGCAGACCAGTTGCAAGTCATGCAAGTAATAACTTCATACCTTGCGGGCCAATTTGTGCCTCTGTTGTGCTTCACTGGTATTAAAATCCTCGCTTGAACACTGCTGGAAGGAGCTCCACTAGAAGATGTTCCGTGTTGCCTTGACAACCCAGAGTTATCAGTCACATGACTCATTTGTTGATCTCCAGATACCCTCCGTGGCATACTTTTAGATGTTATGACAATTGGCACAAGTGACATTTGTTTTTGAGGAGATACTAGGTTTGGTCTTTGAGGTGTTGTTCCATGAGAATCATAGGTATCTCCACAGTTTGCAACCTGAAGCCATTTTTTAGCTTTATGCGGCCTCTGGTAGCTGGTTCCTGCCAGTATTTGGAAGAAGTCTCCAAACCATCTCCCACATATCCATAATGACATATTAGGTACAACATTGGAGCACATGTAGGTCAGGAACCATACCAGGTACCCAACCAGAAAAGAGCATAGTAGCCACAGAAGACTCATGAGAAACGACTTTGAAGGGATTCTCTGCAGCACTTTGTTTCGAAGCAAAACACAGAGGGTAGAGTGTGCAATTGGTTGAATAAGCAGGTAAAGAGGGTTGACTTTGCTTTGATAACTAATGATACCTGGAATATCAGCATCCAAAATAATTCTATTAATCCAGAACTGACTTATTGACAAAGAAGAATTAAGAAGAGTGCCTGAAAACTTGGTTCTTTAAACAAAACACATTATTACACTCTTGCTTTGTTTCACTAACTATCAACATGAAGTCCATTTATTCCGTCCTGTCCTTTGTGTATAGATGTCCATCCATTGAATCGTATGGATCACTGTCCCCATTTTAGCCAGATCAAAACACTGTATCCAAGCGTGATTAGCGACCATAACTTATTACTCACTTGAATCCCTCGCCCAAATGCAGTTTTCCTGTAGCATTAACAGCGGCTTAATAGTATTATCCGCAGCACCATTGTCACACTCGGCCATCCTATGATATCCACAGCATATGTCAGCTAGGCCACATGCCAGAGCAATGAGTGATGAGGCATTCTCGTATCAGGCCCAGATCTTTGTAGAAATCTGAGCAGATAATAGTGGAAGTGTCATCATTGAGTGACATCATAGACATGTGATGACAATGCCATTGTTTGCTCTATTGTCTTATCCACGAGGCTAAGGTGATTACTCACTGTAGCTTGAATCAGAATCGGTACGTCACTAATTGATTATCCACACTTTAAGGAAGACTTGAAGCAAGTTAAGGTTTTCTTGAACAAACAACTTACTTGGAATTTGAGGAAGGATGGTTTAATCATCGAATATGTGTGGTCATTCTT
Source organism: Ophiothrix spiculata (assembly GCA_000969725.1). Lineage (NCBI taxonomy): Eukaryota > Metazoa > Echinodermata > Ophiuroidea > Amphilepidida > Ophiotrichidae > Ophiothrix > Ophiothrix spiculata. Next base: position 10,145 of record JXSR01S050327.1, read on the forward strand.
AACCAAAGTTCTGTCCTTAATCCCAAATGCTAATATGGCAAAATATGTGCAAAATCTACCGTTCCATGCCTTTTGAAAGACAAATAAACCTATCTATATTTTATCAAGCTTGAAGGTTTTTTTACTATGATCAATGCTGAAATTGTGATATTCCATCAAATCACTGATTTCTTTATGATGACTATTGTCAAGAATGATGGACTGCACCTGTCTGTGTTGCTAAACGATACCGATAACAATAATAAGTAAACTCCATCTGATCCAAATATTAAAAAAAATTTCTATCTCTGAAATGTTTAGTTTCCAAATAATGGGCACATTCCTATTCTGAGTTATTGCAATTAAAATAAATTGATAAATGATAAAAGTAATTAGTAAACTGTAGTTATTTATCTTTATAAACAAAGTTGTTTGTCTCTACAATGTTATTTTTAAATAATTCTGGTGATAACCAACCCAGCTCATAGCTATTTTTATTCAATGGTAAACCTCGTTCATAGCTCATTTAGACAAAAATAACCCGAGTGTCCCCCTTACTTGCCAGTTTACCCTGCATCTAAACCTGCCACTTCACTGCATGGCATATTACCTAAATGAGTAAGAAAAACACCTGCCAACTGTCACTACACTATTGGCAGCAATTGGAAGCAAATTGGGAACAATTTCACCTATTAGAGAAACATGGCTGCCATCTTGGTTACATAAGAGGCAGATTAAGACAGGTGACTAGCCCAATGTGTTTGTAAGGTGTGGTGACTTCCAAATATAATGACAACCAGAATTGGCATTAACAAGTCCTTACAACGGATCAATATTGGTTAAAAATATCAAAAAGTACAATGAATATGTAAAATAATATCACACACACAAATAACCAAAATATTAGTCACAGGAGTATGTGATTGCCCAACATATAAAGTTGGTCTTTCGTTTTCATTTTTTGAAAACATTTGCCAAGACTATGTGATGAGGATTTAAATGACACAGAACAGAATTTTGCTAAGCATCCATTTTCAGCATGCATTACAAAAATTCCATAATTTTTCCACTGACAAGTTTTGCTCAAAAATGTTTTGCCTCCAGATGTTTCCTTTGCCCCCAGTTTGAAAATCCTGGTACCATCATTGAAAAACAGATGTCTATTAATACAAATTAATCTTGAAAAAAAAAGTGAAATTTGTGGTAAAATATGGTAACTATTCAAAGTTAACTTCTTTGT